>JANAVB010025394.1:0-25446 GCA_029216955.1 Iris pallida | reverse complement strand
GACAATCAAACAGGAATCAATACTGAGATAGAAACGATAATTCAAGGAGGACAGTTATTCAAGGAAGCAATCTTCAACAGAATTTAGATGGCAAGAATCCAGTTAAGAGTTTTTCCTAATGTGATTGAGTACCTCAAAAATACTCCTATCCTACTGCAGCTGTATGATACTCTAATTCGAATACCACTACATAAATTCGACCTGCATGGGCCCACCTAAAAACGTGTCACGACCCGCACCCACCGTGAGGGTACGAGTACGTAACACGCCCAGCCTACGACCCGCAGTGTCGACGGTAGAACGCTGTTCTAGGTCATGAACTATACTAACTAACATGAAATACTCTCCATAGGAGGCCAACACAGAGGTACAACTCAATCACAATATAGAGATAGAATATGGCACTATAAATAATAGAAATCCCAACTGAGGTACAACAAAATGAAATAACAAGTCTCAACATCTCTAAAATATACAACCTGAAAAATAAGACAACAGCTAACATGAAAGACAGTCTAAGCTATCTATACTATGCAGAGGTCTCATCCTCAGCAGCTGCCTGAACCTCCCCAGGGTCCAGTCGCGAGTGTCATCTAGGCAAGCTCCAAGTAAGGGGTGCAGGGTTCCTGTCATGCCCTAGAACCAGAATACTGGAGACGGGGGCACATGCCAGCTACGTATATGAAATGGATTCCATCTCGCTATACGATCACGCTGTCTAGATACATGAGGGTTTACTACAAGCCAACAGTCTCCTATGGTCATGAACAAGCCTATGTCTCAATCACAGCAAGTAGTAAATGTTACAAGATATATGATCATTAAATATACAATAATAAGGCGTCCCAATAATTATATTCAGCTGATCATGAAGCTAGTCGTTACAAATGTGAGGACTACAGAGTTTAGTCATACATGATCAACCCTAGGATCTGTCAATCATGTTACAGCCGTAGCAGACAGTAAGTAAAGTGCAATCGAGCTAAACAGGTGCTCGTCGGCTAAACGCCTTAAAGAATATTTTTACAATAAATGGAGATCAAAATAAACCCACTCTTGCCAGGGTTCCGTCTAGTGGCCACCATCTGGCTGAGATCGGTAGATCCTCTGGAGCTGCTCCGAATCTGGCCATACACAATCAGCTGGTCACCCCAGAAAGAGCAAGGCCACAAAGGAAGCTTCACTTAGGACTAAAACAAGCAATCAGTACAAGATATAATAAAAATAAAACTGGAAATAAGAAAGATACATCAGGATGATTACACGAGATAACCATGGAACTATTCAGATAACCCTTACAACCCGTAACCAACAAGGACCGGGTTGTAACCCTTCGTCTGAACAGAACTTAGAAATTCTCACCATTTATCGTAAAATAAATACAAGCATTCTGGTCATGCAGTATCTGGAACAGGATCAGGACAAGGCTAGACAGGTTAGACTCCATTCAATCATATCACGGCCAAGCAAGAATTACGGCTTAATACTTTAACTAACTAGGGTTATCAACAGGCCTAATTACTAGCAAGATGCAGTGAGATTATTCCACAGCCACAAGCCCTGCAGACCATCCAGGTTACCCAGGTCGAAATTAGGGGTTGAATTCAGGAGGGTACACCGTCCAGAAATGCATGTACCCTTAGGTAGCTTGAAGGGTGCAACACATGACAGTATGCTGGAAATGTGCCCTACTCGACGGCAGGCTACAGATCCCAAGCGCGCCCAGGTAACGGATTGCCTGTAGCTGGGAGATCTCTTCATGACTACTGTATTAATCTAGTTATTAGCCCTAGTCCATTTCAGTAGGTACTCCTGACCGTGGTACTCAGGAGTCCCCTCCTAGACATGATGCAAGACAGGACTGGATTATTTGTACAAGCACAATCGCCCACGGTGTCCATGTAATTTATACAGGTCATGTCATGTCAGGTAGCCGTCGCAACAGCTTGTCAGGTTTATCATGTCAGGTTTATCATGTCAGGTTTATCATGTCAGGTTTATTATGTCAAGTTTATCATGTCAAGTGTACTTGTCAGGAGTGCACCACGGCGGGCCACTATCATGTTATGTCAGGTTTTCTTGTCAAGAGTGTACCACTACGGGTCACTGTCAAGTCGTGCTCAATTATCAGTTCCAGACATATAAGTAAAATCAAGTTCATGACAAAAGGCGTAAGGATATAAAATGGACGTAAAATATCTAAAAAAGGAGTTACAAAACATGGGCAAATAATGATAAATAACTGTGAGACTCGTCTCACAGTATCGGTATTTATATACGGATACGTATTTTGCAGCGTATTTCATATTTTCATGGTTTCCGGAATACTTTAAATTTTTCCCAAAACTATAGGTTTTCTTCTTGATCGGCATACCGCCGGTATACCGGAGTATACCGACGGCATACCGCCCGGACATGTTTTCTACACTTTAGATATTTTCGGTTTTGTAGTGTTTCAGATATTTTCGTGAATAGTGTTTAGATATTTTCGTGAATAGTGCTTGGATATTTTGTGAATAGTGTAGATGCACTCTATTATCCAATGGACAATTGGTTTTGTTTGAATGGCCATGATTGACTTAGATTTTCACACGGATCATGATCCAACGGCTAAGATTAATTCTCCCTTTATATATAAACCACTTCACTTTCTCTCTCCTCTCTCTTTTCATTCTCTTCACACTCTCTTCATTCCTTCTTCCTTTCTCTTCCCTTGGAGCTTGCCAAGAGCTTGACCTCGAGGTCTAGAGTGTGGTTTCGTGCCCCTCTTGGTGGTGGAGTAGAAGATTAGGCTTGGAGCTTAACCTAGGCAAGTACATCTTGCCAAATTCTTGAACAATAGTAATCTATTATCATTTTTGTTTTCCTTGGTATTAAATGCTTAGAATTTTCCTAAACTCATTTTGTTAAAAGTGTTTTCCTGATGATTCTCGTATATGTGCATGTTTATTTAAACAAGATTTGATTTTCTGTTAAAATTCAATAGTAATTTAGTAGAAAAACTTGGTATCAAGAGTGATACTAGTGTTACCATCATGGATCTTGGTCACATATACATGTATGAGGTCCTTACCTAGCTAGTATACATGGATTTTGAGTTTGGTGGCAATCGGGACTCGTTTCGGTGTTCCGAGAACCCCTATTTTGGAGTATTTTGAGATATTGATCTATAAAATATTTGAATTTGTGAATCTAATAGTTCCATGTTGTAGGAAATTCAATTCTATGCAATTTTGACTTTTGAAAGTCCGAATTTCGATTTAAAATGAAGATTTTATGGCCGAAACAAGTTTTGACAATTTTCTGAATTTTGTTGCTGTTTGAAAAACCGGTATACCGCCGGTATGCCGCAGTATACCGCCGATATGCCATTTTTGGCACCAGAAACTTACTGTCTTTAGTCCGGTATACCGCCGGTATGCCGCAGTATACCGCCGGTATGCCGTTTTGTTTTTGTCCGGTTTTGCCCGTTTTGGCCCGTTTTTTGTCCGTTTTTGATATTTTCTTCGACTGTAATGATTTTTTAACATGATAACATAATCTTTCTCAGTTAAATAATGATTGTACACCCTATATAGACTTGATACTAGCACATGTTCAACCATTCTATGAAATGTACTTAGCTTTAATTATTGTTTCTCTCCCATGCCATGATTTGTCCTTTGATAGACTCGTTCTTACAAGTCACGATAATTGTTGCCATGCCTTCTTGCTTACATGATAGTGGCCTGTCATGGCGCACTCTTGATTCTAGTACATGTCTAGCTCCTTGATAGTGGCTCGTAGTAGCGCACTCTTGTCTTGATATTGTCATGTCTTGTTGTGGCTTGTTGTAGTGCACAATCTTGCTTATCTTGTCCAGTCTTGCATGTCTCATGTCTAGGATGGATTCTGCGGATTGCCACACCTAGAATCCAACAAGAAAAATGTTAAGGACTAAACTACTAGCATTGGAGACTTTCCCGGTTACCTGCTATCCCTTTTGATCTTGGCCCTATATATATATACTTGGGATTTGGAGCTATCTGTCATGATGAGCACTATTCCAGCACACCGTCGAGTGGGGCACCTCTTTAGGACACATGTATCTTACTGCAGTGTGCTGCTATACTTCTTTTCTTTTTGCTTGGATCATTCAGGTAGTAGCAGGCGGGTAACTGGACTTGGATTTCTCAAACTTGCATGTGTTAGTAACTAGGAATGTGACAACCCTAGTTAGCTAAAGTATCAAGCCGTACTCATTGCTTGGCCGTGATTGATGGATGGAGTCCATTCTTGTCTAGTCTAGTCTTGCTTCAGTTTATCTTATTGTAGTACTTAGCCTCCTGTCTTTTCTTACATGCTATTCTTCCTACTACATGCTCGACTTTACCATATGCTCACATGTCCAGTTTATTTACTTGCTATCCTACTTGCATGTTACAGTTTCCTTCGTAAACACTGTGGTACTAGTCTCGTTTACTGCCTTATCTTAGAAATGTTATGAATTGCATGCTGGTTTTAGTTCATAAGTTTGGCTTCCTTTGTGGTACTTGCTATTGGGGTTCTGACCCCACTGGTTTTGCATTGACCAGATCTAGTTGAGGAGCCCGAGGATCTTCCGGACTTCCTCTCGATGGTGACCACCCGGAGCACCAGGGGACTTGAGTGGGTGTTCTTTCTCTTACCCACTCTCTTCTGTACATATTCTTTTGAGGCGTTTAGCCACCGAGCACGTGTTTAGCTCGTGTTTTGGACTTGACATTTGGCCTACGGGCTTAGACATGATGTTATATTTCTAGACTGCAGCTAGAGCTGATCATGTATTACTTAGTCTTGCTAGTTCTTTATTTTGTATTACTAGCTTCATGATCATCTATATATTATAGTTTGGGACGCTTTACTGTCTTATATGCATGATGATCATATTCTTGTACTTTACTTCTTGTCTGAGACTGAGATATCTAGGGACCTAGGATTGACTGTTGGTTTGTAGTAGTAACCCCCCATCTATACAGCTTATACGTTGTTTCGGAGTACTGGAGTACTTTGCTATACGTAGCTGGCCTTGTCCGTCCCTACTTGCCAGTATTCTGGTTCTGGGGCGTGACATAGGTTTTAGTGGTGGCCCATGCAGGTCTGATTTATCAGATATGTGGGGGTTGCTGGTAGTTATCTCAGTCATAAATTCTTCTCTATTGATATCCTCGATATTACTCTTTACCTCTGATCTTTGTCCTGATATCTGCTTTGATCGTTGATCTTTCCTGTTCCCTCGACCTAATCCTTGTGTCCTTAAACTTTCAGGGGCACTGTTCCTGGTCCTTCTGATCGGCCTGTTCGGGCTTTGCCGATGGCAGATCAGCGTTCCTTAGTTTCGCCAGTTTAGGAGGAGCATCTTCAGCATTCGGGAGCAGAGTCTAGAGTGGACCGAAGGGCAGAGTCGCCAGTTCCACCTGTTCAGCCAGCCAGCCAGAGCAGCCAGAGGGTGTTGTTCGTGCACTGGTGGATGTTCTAAGAGATCTCATGGCGTCGCAGCAGCGTCAGAGTGATGTTCTCACCCATTCTGTCCAGACGGCTTTGGACAGAGGTGGTGCTCAGGTCTACAATTCTGCGAGCAGCTTCAGGCGTCTTCATCCCCCGTACTTCTATGGTACAGAGGATGCTATTGCGTCTGATGCATGGCTTCAGGATACTGAGGCCATTCTGGAGGCGGCAGGGATTCCGGCTAGGGAGCGTGTGGCAGTTGTCAGGTTGCAGCTCTTGGATTTGGCCCGCGACTGGTGGGCGGCTCAGGAGGTGTCTCTTAGGGCACCAGTAGCCTGGGCCGATTTTAGCGAGAGGTTTCAGACTCGCTATTTTGATGCGGTGTCGCGTTATGATCTGCAGCAGAGGTTCATTGGCTTGCGGTAGATGAGCAGGACCGTCGACGGCTATGCGTCAGAGTTTAGCCGGCTCAGTCGGTTTGCGGCGACCGAGTTGGACCGGGCGAGGAGGTTCCAGCAGGGGCTTCATCTGGAGATCATACTGGCAGTTGAGCAGCATGAGTTCCAGACTTTTGATGCAGTGATGAGGGCAGCGAGGAGGCATGAGTACACCTCGCAGAGGATCGTTGATAGAGTCGGAGGTCAGAAGAGGCCTCACATTCAGAGGGGATCTTCTTCCCAGTCGTCAGCACCAGCTCCAGCAGTCCGAGCCTTGACGATTGGATCTCCGAGGGGACCGGTTCCGGCGGCTTCCTTTCAGCAGTCGTCTCAGCCGCGTCCTCAGCAGCAGAGGCAGTCTTCTTCAGTTGCTTGTTCCCATTGCGGGAAGGGAGGACATGTCTTATCAGAGTGCCGTAGGGCACATGGCTTGTGTCTAGCTTGTGGAGCATCGGACCACAGGATAGGGGCTTGTCCCAGGAGGAGTTCGGCTGGATCAGCATCCTTCCAGCCAGTAGTTCAGCAGTTTAGAGCACCAGCGCCGGAGCAGGCCCAGAGGCCATTACCGACGCAGTCTCAGCAGTTCCAGCAGAGGCCTCAGCAGTATGCTCAGGCTCAGGCTCAGAGGCAGAGGGGTCCAGCGACCAGAGTTCAGGGTCAGGCTTTCACGCTTTCTATGGAGGAGGCGCTAGCAGCAGGGGAGGTGGTCGCAGGTACCATTCTTGTTCACTCTCATTCAGCTTCAGCTTTATTTGATTCTGGTGCTTCGTATTCGTTTATATCTGCACGATTTGCGATACATATTGGTGTAGAGCCAGAATCTTTACCTGTAAGGATGAATATACTTACTGGTAACGGTCTAGTAGGAGTAGACCGAGTCTATGCCTCGTGTAGAGTCATAGTATGTGGGAGAGAGTTTCCCGCTAGGCTGATAGAGTTTTCTATAGGCGATTATGATGTCGTCCTAGGTATGGATTGGTTGAGTGCTCGACACGATTCGATAGATTGCCATGCCGGCAAGGTTATCTTTCGTGTTCCGAATGAGTTCTCTAGAGGCGAGGTGGAGTCTTCACCAGCGATCATGTGGATGGCAGTAGCCGAGGAGGTTCAGTTGCCCAGAGTAGTTTGCGAGTTTTCCGATGTGTTTCCCGAGGAGCTTCCGGGTATGCCTCCAGTTCGGGAGATTGAGTATTATATTGATTTGGTTCCGGAAGCAGAGCCAGTGTCAGCGAGAGTCTACAGGATGTCTCCTTCAGAGTTGTTGGTGTTGTATCAGTCTATTGAGGAGCTTAGGACCAAGGGATTCATTCGTCCTAGTGGATCGCCTTGGGGAGCTCCAGCCCTTCTTGTGAAGAAGAAGGATGGTTCATCGCGTATGGTTATTGACTATCGTCAGCTTAACGCGGTGACCGTGAAGAACAAGTATCCCTTGCCCAGGATAGATGACTTGTTCGACCAGCTTAGTGGAGCGGCTGTGTTTTCGAAGATCGATTTGCGGTCTGGGTACCATCAGATCAGAGTCAGAGAGCAGGATATACCCAAGACTCTCGATATGGCCATTGGGAGTTCCTTGTTATGCCTTTCGGAGCGACCAATGTGCCAGCGATCTTCATGGATCTCATGAATCGCATCTTCATGCCCTACTTAGACCAGTTTGTGATAGTGTTTATTGATGATATCTTGGTCTATAGTCGGACTGAGGCAGAGCACGAGCATCATCTTCGCGTGGTTCTTCAGATTCTTCGGGACCATCAGCTTTACGCGAAGTTCAGCAAGTGCGATTTTTGGCTCGATCGAGTCTCTTTCTTGGGTCACATTATTGCCGGAGGTGGTGTTGAGGTGGACCCCAAGAAGGTTGAGGCTATCGAGAGTTGGCCAGTACCTCGTACAGCTTCAGATGTACGCAGATTTCTGGGATTAGCAGGCTACTACAGACGGTTTGTGGCAGACTTTGCTAGGATCTCCGCACCCTTGACACGGCTGACGTGTAAGGATGTGTGCTTTGAGTGGTCAGATGCTTGTCAGGTTTCTTTTGAGAAACTCAAGTTTGATTTCAGCTCCTATTCTGACATTACCCGTCGGACCAGGTGGGTTCACGGTGTATTGTGATGCGTCAGGCCGGGGACTTGGTTGTGTTCTTATGCAGCACGGTCGAGTGATAACTTATGCGTCTCGGCAGCTTCGGGACCATGAGAAGATCTATCCGACGCACGATCTTGAGTTGGCCGCAGTTGTGTTTGCCCTCAAGCTCTGGAGGCATTATCTGTATGGTGATCGAGTGGAGATTTTCACTGACCATAAGAGCTTGAGGTATGTGTTCACCCAGAGGGATCTGAACATGCGGCAGAGGCGGTGGCTTGAGTTACTGAAGGATTATGATGTTGATCTTCAGTATCATCCCGGGAAGGCAAACGTCGTTGCAGACGCTTTGAGCAGGAGACCCGGGGTCTATTTCTTGATGGAGCAGCGTCATATTCTGGAGGATCTTCAGGAGATGGGCATTGAGGTAGTGCTACCTGGCGAGGCAGCTATGATGGCAGGCTTGACCATTGTGGATAGGATCAGAGCAGCTCAGTCAGGGGATGCCAGGCTTCAGCAGCTCAGAGCAGAGTGTGTGGCAGGGCACAGAGCAGAGTTGTGCATCCATGAGGATGGGACACTCCGATTTGGGAGTCGTCTTTATGTGCCGAGTGGAGATATTCGACAGGAGATTATGTCGGAGGCCTACAGTTCTCAGTACTTTGTTCATCCTGGAGAGACGAAGATGTACCGAGATATTCGTCAGTATTTCTGGTGGAATGGTATGAAGAGGGAGATAGCTCGATTTGTCTCTCGATGCTTAGTTTGCCAGCAGGTCAAGGCTGAGCACCAGAGACCGGCCGGACTTCTTCAGTCTTTATCGATTCCGGAGTGGAAGTGGGACCATATTACCATGGACTTCGTGACTGGTCTTCCTAGAACCCCGACTGGTAGAGATGCCATTTGGGTTATAGTGGATCGACTCACGAAGGTTGCCCACTTCCTACCTTTCAGGGTTGGTCAGTCAGAGCAGTTGGCCGACTTGTACATGAGGCAGATTGTCAGATTGCATGGGGTGCCAGTTAGCATAGTCTCAGATTGGGATTCCAGATTCACTTCTCATTTCTGGCAGAGTCTTCAACAGAGTCTGGGTACCCGTTTGAGTTTCAGTTCAGCATACCATCCTCAGACAGATGGTCAGTCGGAGCGTACGATCCAGACCTTGGAGGATATGCTTCGATCATGTATTCTTGACTTCAGTGGTTCTTGGGAGGATCACTTGCATTTGGTGGAGTTCGCTTACAATAATAGCTTCCAGGCGAGCATTCAGATGGCTCCTTTCGAAGCTTTGTATGGTAGGAGATGTAGGTCACCCCTAGCTTGGGATGACATTGGAGAGAGGTAGCTGCTTGGTCCAAAGATGATTGCTCAGTCAGTTGGAGTAGTCAGGCAGGTCAGAGAGCATCTCAGAGTAGCTCAGGATCGACAGCGTCATTGGGCAGAACAGCATCGACGCCATCTTGAGTGTCGGCGATCACGTATTTCTTCGGATTTCGCCTACTCGTGGTGTCATCAGGTTTGGCGTACGGGGAAAGCTTAGTCCTAGATTTATTGGGCCGTTCGATATTCTCGAGCGAGTAGGGGATGTATCTTATCGCCTTGCTCTTCCACCGTCGTTGCGTGAGGTACATGACGTGTTTCACGTATCTCAGCTACGTCGATATGTTCCGGATCCGAGCCATATCCTAGATCATTCCGAGCTGGTCGTTGGTACCGACCTATCGTATGAGGAGAGGCCCATATCTATTTTGGACCGGAGGGAGAAGATTCTCAAGAACCGGACTATCCGATTAGTTCGTGTTTCCTGGGATCATCACTCACCGGGCGAGTCGACTTGGGAGCACGAGGATGATATCCGAGCTCGTTACCCGTATCTGTTTGGCTCGTGAGGTATACTTATTTCGTATATCTATGTTCTACCTTTTTAGTATGATTGTAGGAATACATGATGTTGTTGCTTACGTATATTGCTTTCACATTCTTGTACATTACTCTAGCTGGATTTCATGTTTTATGAGTTTTCCATCTTGATCCTGATAGCATGTTTTCTTGGATTTCTTGCTTGCTTTTGATTACCTTTAGGAAATTTCGAGGACGGAATTTTTCTAAGGAGGGGAGAGTTGTGAGACTCGTCTCACAGTATCGGTATTTATATACGGATACGTATTTTGCAGCGTATTTCATATTTTCATGGTTTCCGGAATACTTTAAATTTTTCCCAAAACTATAGGTTTTCTTCTTGATCGGCATACCGCCGGTATACCGGAGTATACCGACGGCATACCGCCCGGACATGTTTTCTACACTTTAGATATTTTCGGTTTTTGATATTTTCATGAATAGTGTTTCGGATATTTTCGTGAATAGTGTTTAGATATTTTCGTGAATAGTGCTTGGATATTTTCGTGAATAGTGTAGATGCACTCTATTATCCAATGGACAATTGGTTTTGTTTGAATGGCCATGATTGACTTAGATTTTCACACGGATCATGATCCAACGGCTAAGATTAATTCTCCCTTTATATATAAACCACTTCACTTTCTCTCTCCTCTCTCTTTTCATTCTCTTCACACTCTCTTCATTCCTTCTTCCTTTCTCTTCCCTTGGAGCTTGCCAAGAGCTTGACCTCGAGGTCTAGAGTGTGGTTTCGTGCCCCTCTTGGTGGTGGAGTAGAAGATTAGGCTTGGAGCTTAACCTAGGCAAGTACATCTTGCCAAATTCTTGAACAATAGTAATCTATTGTCATTTTTGTTTTCCTTGGTATTAAATGCTTAGAATTTTCCTAAACTCATTTTGTTAAAAGTGTTTTCCTGATGATTCTCGTATATGTGCATGTTTCCAAAAATTTATTTAAACAAGATTTGATTTTCTGTTAAAATCCAATAGTGATTTAGTAGAAAAACTTGGTATCAAGAGTGATACTAGTGTTACCATCATGGATCTTGGTCACATATACATGTATGAGGTCCTTACCTAGCTAGTATACATGGATTTTGAGTTTGGTGGCAATCGGGACTCGTTTCGGTGTTCCGAGAACCCCTGTTTTAGAGTATTTTGAGATATTGATCTATCAAATCTTTGAATTTGTGAAATCTAATAGTTCCATGTTGTAGGAAATTCAATTCTATGCAATTTTGACTTTTGAAAGTCCGAATTTCGATTTAAAATGAAGATTTTATGGCCGAAACAAGTTTTGACAATTTTCTGAATTTCGTTGCTGTTTGAAAGACCGGTATACCGCCGGTATGCCGCAGTATACCGCCGGTATGCCGTTTTTGGCACCAGAAACTTACTGTCTTTAGTCCGGTATACCGCCGGTATGTCGCAGTATACCGCCGGTATGCCGTTTTATGCTGTTTTTGTCCGGTTTTGCCCGTTTTGGCCCGTTTTTGTCCGTTTTTGATATTTTCTTCGACTGTAATGATTTCTTAACATGATAACATAATCTTTTTCAGTTAAATAATGATTGTACACCCTATATAGACTTGATACTAGCACATGTTCAACCATTCTATGAAATGTACTTAGCTTTAATTATTGTTTCCCCCCATGCCATGATTTGTCCTTTGATAGACTCGTTCTTACAAGTCACGATAATTGTTGCCATGCCTTCTTGCTTACATGATAGTGGCCTGTCATGGCGCACTCTTGATTCTAGTACATGTCTAGCTCCTTGATAGTGGCTCGTAGTAGCGCACTCTTGTCTTGATATTGTCATGTCTTGTTGTGGCTTGTTGTAGTGCACAATCTTGCTTATCTTGTCCAGTCTTGCATGTCTCATGTCTAGGATGGATTCTGCGGATTGCCACACCTAGAATCCAACAAGAAAAATGTTAAGGACTAAACTACTAGCTTGATTACCTAGATCATTGGAGACTTTCCCGGTTACCTGCTATCCCTTTTGATCTTGGCCCTATATATATATATACTTGGGATTTGGAGCTATCTGTCATGATGAGCACTCTTCCAGCACACCGTCGAGTGGGGCACCTCTTTAGGACACATGTATCTTACTGCAGTGTGTCTGCTATACTTCTTTTCTTTTTGCTTGGATCATTCAGGTAGTAGCAGGCGGGTAACTGGACTTGGATTTCTCAAACTTGCATGTGTTAGTAACTAGGAATGTGACAACCCTAGTTAGCTAAAGTATCAAGCCGTACTCATTGCTTGGCCGTGATTGATGGATGGAGTCCATTCTTATCTAGTCTAGTCTTGCTTCAGTTTATCTTATTGTAGTACTTAGCCTCCTGTCTTTTCTTACATGCTATTCTTCCTACTACATGCTCGACTTTACCATATGCTCACATGTCCAGTTTATTTACTTGCTATCCTACTTGCATGTTACAGTTTCCTTCGTAAACACTGTGGTACCAATTTACTATTCTAGTCTCGTTTACTGCCTTATCTTAGAAATGTTATGAATTGCATGCTGGTTTTAGTTCATAAGTTTGGCTTCCTTTGTGGTACTTGCTATTGGGGTTCTGACCCCACTGGTTTTGTATTGACCAGATCTAGTTGAGGAGCCCGAGGATCTTCCGGACCTTCCTCTCGATGGTGACCACCCGGAGCACCAGGGGACTTGAGTGGGTGTTCTTTCTCTTACCCACTCTCTTCTGTACATATTCTTTTGAGGCGTTTAGCCACCGAGCACGTGTTTAGCTCGTGTTTTGGACTTGACATTTGGCCTACGGGCTTAGACATGATGTTATATTTCTAGACTGCAGCTAGAGCTGATCATGTATTACTTAGTCTTGCTAGTTCTTCATTTTGTATTACTAGCTTCATGATCATCTATATATTATAGTTTGGGACGCTTTACTGTCTTATATGCATGATGATCATATTCTTGTACTTTACTTCTTGTCTGAGACTGAGATATCTAGGATTATGTGACCTAGGATTGACTGTTGGTTTGTAGTAGTAACCCCCATCTATACAGCTTATACGTTGTTTCGGAGTACTGGAGTACTTTGCTATACGTAGCTGGCCTTGTCCGTCCCTACTTGCCAGTATTCTGGTTCTGGGACGTGACAATAACAGTACACAGGACCATGAGAAAGTCATGCGGTTCAGTCATATGCGGCCAAGAAAGGAGGGGGGCGCATGCGGCTGGAAGTGCAAGGGCGCATGCGGCTGGGACTAAGAAGTCCATGCGGCTGGGTCTGGGGTTCTCATGCGGCTCGAAGATCAGGGCCTATGCCGCTCGGGGATCCAAACAGTCATGCGGCTGAGAGGACTCGAGTCCTCATGCGGCAGCGAAAGACTGCGGTCTATGCGGCTCGCGAGTATTGGAGTTCATGCGGCTGAGACGGGCGAAGTCCCATGCGGCTGGGAGCAAGTGTGCATATGCGGTTCGGGAAGAAAGGCCCCATGCGGCTGGAAGTACAAGAGCCTCATTCGGCCGAACTAAATACTTGCCGCATGAACTTGCCATGCGGTCAAGTCCAGTTGATAGTGCATGCGGTTTCGAAGCTGACTTGCCGCATGAATATTCATGCAGTCAAGTGCTATCATGCGGCTCGGAACTGTGCTTCTTCTCCAAATTTCCGAGAAGAAGTACACTATAAGCCATGGCTTCCAAGCTGCATAACTCTATCATCCGGAGCCCAAATCCGAACTTCCATAGGTCAAAATGGGGTAGAACGAAATTCTCTACAACATGGAACCATCAAAACTCAGAAATAACAGGATTAAATAGATCAAAATCCAAGAAATCCGAAAATAAAGTAAACTTAGATCTAGAAGAATCTAGCCATGGAAAGTGAAAATGCCAAGTTCTAAAGTGCTTTAGAATGTAGTAAAAAAGAGAATGGAGCAATAAAATCAGAGTTCCTCTATGAAGTAAGTTGCACTTGCCTAGAGCTCACTCTCTCTCTCTGGTAGGTAAGAAGTAAATGAGGAAGAAGAATATGAGTAATGAAGAGAGAGAAAGAAGAAATGGCAATAAATATCAAAGGTGGTGGTAGGTAGGGGGTTCCTCCATAGTTTATGATAGACCAAAGAAAACCGAACCAAGCCAAGAAATAACCAAGCCAAGAAATAACCAAGCCAAGATGCAAGCTAAACAAGAAATCATGCAAATACAGAATAAAATACGTACACGTATTCCAAAAATACATAATACGAACCACAGGTATTACAGTTCCTCATCATCCTCTGTAAAATTTTCAACAGGTCCAGTCAGGACGGGAGCGAGCACAATACATCTCACGCAGATCATAACAGGTTAGAGAATATAAACATGCAAGAGAGTACGATACATGAGACTGAAAAAAAATACATGATGTAAACAGGAAAAGAACTGTAATAGAAATATCTACTATAAGTAGAGAGCTACCAGTGACTAGTGATTTAGAGTATAAAGTCTACATGTGAACGGCTTGATTTGCACATGGCTATACTAAAGAGGCGTACATGGCTATTCTACTTTGGAATTGTTCACATGACTATTTATACTCCCACATACCCCAATCAATACACAAGGATCCAAATAAGTTATGTTACGTACATGGTTTTCATATGAAGCCCATAAATGGGTGCACAAGAAGTATACATGAGAGCTCATACATGAGTGCACATGAAGTTCACATAGGGGCCCATAAATGGGTGCACATAAAATTCACATGAAGGCTCATAAATGAGTGCACATACAATATAGGTTATACATGAGATACATGGGAAATATGACCGATTCATGGGAGCACATGAGAGTACATGAGCATGCATGAATGAGCATGAAGCACATGAAAAACATGGATAACATGAGAGCGAGGAATACATGATGTACACAAAACACATGACACAATGTATCCGATGCTCCCGAGGGGGATAACATCTCAATGTAGGGATCCATATAGTACCAATCAGTGATAATATCGTGACAGCATCAAATAAGGTAAACTAGAGCAGGAATATAATTCTAAGCAAGTTATGAAATGATCAGAGAATGTACTCGCCTGGTATCTGAATGTCTGAACTAATGTACTGTCCGAGATGAGGTACCCGACTCCTAGTTAGAGCAACATAAGTCAAGATGTATACAGGGGATGATAAATGTAATCTACGATGCGTCTGTATGCTGTCTAGGTCAAACTAGACTAAAGTCAACTCTCGGTCAACTCTAGTCAACTAGACTGGAAAAACTAGGTCAAGCCTAAGCCAAACAAGTCTAATAAGTCTTACTAGGCCTAACCAAGCCTAGTCTAGCAATCACACACCCATCACAAGGCTATACAAGCCAACCACACACATTCATTGGTGTACACATGCCATACACATAGGCTGTATCACATAGGGGTACATCTCATAGGCTATGTGCCATGCATATAGGCTATGGCCCATATAGGCCACATTATACATATATAGACATATATCACTATTCACATATATACATAACAATATATATATCTAAAATATAATACACCCACATATTATAATATATAGGATACCTATATATTCATCTCATATATATACATACATGTCCATAAATGTATCTAATATAATATAGTGCACTCATATATATGTAGGATACATTAAAATGTGAGTCTAACATGCACACACACATATATATATATATATATATATATATATATATATATATATATATATATATATATATATATATATATATATATATATATATATATATATATATATATGTATGTATGTACACAAATCCATAGGGAAATAGGAGAATGAATGTGTATGTGTTCAAGTGTATGTGTGTGTGTGTCATGTGACATGAGAGTGTCACTTGAGGGTGTGAAACCTGTGTGTGTGTACATGATAAGGTGGCATGAGAGTAACAAAATGGTGTCAATGTAAATTAGGTACTTGTGTGTGTGTAACATGAGAGGGTGAGGGTGTGTGTACTATATTGTATTTACATGTGGGTATTAGGCACATAGGTTCCCAAAACAGTATGACAGGAATCCTGTGTATGTGTGTGTATATTTGCGTACATGAGTGTCAAGAAGGTGTTAATGTAAATTAGAAAAACAGTGTAGTGTAGGTGACACATGAGTGTGTATAAATGAGAGGCCTGTGTGTGGGTATTAAGCTCTCAGGTTTGACAGGAACAATAAGATGGTGTTTCAGTTTTGTAGGGGGTGTCAGTTGTGCAGTGAACATACTCATGTGTGTGAGTGCTACACATGGGAAAATCAGTGACATGATAGTGGGTGTAATGACATTGTGAATCATGGAATTTCTCATTAAACAACTTAAAATCTCAGTTTTAAATCAACCCTTCTAATCCCTAATGAACTGTGTACAACATAACCAATCATTCTCAGGAATTGGGTTCCAGGGGAAATGAAAACAGTGTACAGTTAAGGGAAAGTGTGTAGGAAAATTCTTATGTGTGTGTATGTGATAGTGTGAGAGAAGTGAACCTGGAAAATCAGTAATGTGTGTGTATCTAGAAATTAATCCTGTGTGCTATTAATCTAAAAGTTCACACATCAATTCAACCATAATGAAAATTAATCTCAGTTTTCTAGTTAAGGGAATATCAGGTTTATGGGGTTCTCAGGAAAATTGTTTTAGAAAGGGTGTGTCAAGTGTCAGGTATTTGACATGTGTGGTGTAATAGAAGGCAGTGTACAATTGAAATTATCATAAAGAATCATGTAATAAACATAAAAAAAAACAATTTAACCAATCAATGAACTCATGATACATTCAGTCTCAGTGTTCATGTGTTCAGGGTAAACAGTACCTATGTGTTCAGTTTAAACGGGAATGAAAGGAAACCAATTCTTAACACCAAATCAACCCAAACCTTTCAACAAACTAACATGTTAATTTATCAAATCAATTAAGAAGGATTAACACTGAAACAAGGTCAGGGAAGAAACAATGTATAATTTCTCAGAATTTCTAGGTTTGTGTGCACAGATGACAGTGTCAAAAGTGTGTCAATCAGTTATAAAAACCCAGGTTTTGAACTTAAACACAGTTAACTAACTTTATGACAATATGGACATTAACATTTCAGTCAAGAAGGATTAACACTGAGACAAAATCGAATTCAAACCCCCCACCAAACTGACAGTTCTACATGTATCAGAAAATATGGATTTCCCCAATTCGAAAACCAAAACCTAAGGAAAACCAGCTATCAGGCACATGGACATGTCCCCCATGTGTACACGTGTCTAGGGGGGTCCATTCATGTCCAGGAAACTGGATACAAAGTGTCCAAACAGAACACAACCCAGACACATGAACCGTGTACTAGAAAGTGTCGTGCACGCATACACGTGTTTGTAGAACACGACACACGACACAACACAATACGTGGATGTGCACACGTGTACGCCTAGACTAGGAGGACGTGTACATGTGTCTGTATCGTGTCCACGTGAGTCATGTCAGGAGAAAAAGGGTCGTATCAGACGCAAATTTTTGCGTGTGTGCACAGTGAGGAATGGTGCGGGCTCGATTGCTCCCAAACCATTCAACGAGGTCCTACGAAACTTTGTAGGCCTCGTGTCAGTCATGTAGGTAGTCCCCATGTCAAATTTCGTGTCGTAAAGTGGCGTGTCCAAAGCAAACCAGGACACGGACATCAGGGCACTGCCCGTGAGTGCTGCGAGCGTGTTCGTGTCCTGTTTGGACACGGACACGGCTCGAAAACCAACTCAGTCCAGTTGCAAATCAATATATACATTTAAATCAACAAATTTGTTCAAACACTTTTCAAAAATAACAAATAAAAATCCTTTGTGGCATTTAATCAAACACCTATACACACATCATGACACGTGTCCGATACGGACACCAAACGGACACGAAACGACACAAATCCAATAACTACTGCTAGGGGACACCTAGGGCTTCCTATCCATGCAAAGAAATCTAAATTTGGTCGAGAGAATAGGGATTTACCTATATGTTGAAATTCCAATGAAAAGCTTCAAAAGGGGGTTTCTCCTTGTTAGCCAAACTCTCCAAATTGCCCCAAGGCTGGGATTATCCTCCATGAACAGCAAGAGGGAGACAATTAGAATCTAATGCAAGTGGTTTGAGCTAAAAAGGAGTTAAAATGGGAAAGTTATGGATTGGGGAAGATGGCTATACCTCTTTCTTCAAAGTTTGAGAGAAAAATAATAAAAGAGGCAAGAACAAATAGAAGAGGCATTAAATAGGGTGTGGAACCCTAGGTTGGCTGCCATGGGTGGGCTTGTTGGGGTTTGGGCTTAAGTCATGGGCCTATGGTTCAATTCACAAGTCATTGCATTAAACCATAAGTCATGACTTAATTTCACTAAACCAAATCCCCTCATTCTAAGACCAATCTCTAATGACTAAAATGGGTTAACTCTAGTTAGGCTAGGGTTACCATAGCTAGGGTTAGGTTCTAGGCTAGTCTACAAGTCTCAAACTAGTCAAGACTAACATAACACATAGCAATATTTAATTAATATATAAATTCACACAATTTTCCATAAATCATAATAAATTCAAATAAATTCTAAAATGACCAAAATACCCTCTAGGATAAAATGATAATAAAATACCCTAATCACATGGCTAGGCTCTAGGGCAGACAGTCTCTACGGTTTCACTAGCTGCACATCAATTCACAAGTCAGCATATTTAATAGTTTTAAAATGATTAAAAATCACCAAAAATCATATTATTATTTAAATATCATAATTAAATAAATTAAAATACAAAATTTCAAAATTACCCTTATTTTAGAAATTGGGTGTTACAAAGGCCATAAAATATTTTTGGAAACTAAATTTGAGGATATTAAGGTAATAGTAGACTTTGATTTTTAAGGCATAGTTATGAATTAAAATTTCGAGGACGAAATTATTTTTAAGGTGGGTAGATTTGTAGCTCCCCTTCCCGAAAATTTTTGAATTATTTTTTTATTTTTTTATTATTATTTATTTGAATTGAATGGTGATTTTTAGGATTTTATAAATAATTGTTTAGTTAATTATTACGGTAGACGACTTTAGCCATGGTTAAGTTTTGAAGTACCAGACGACTAGGAATCATGGCACGGATAGTGCAGTAGCATGCTTTGACTAGTGTTTAGCCATGGTAGGGGAAGGCCGAGCCATAGTGATGTCCTAACTAGGAAACCAGGCCAAGTTGCGACTTAACCCTTACCGAAGATTATTTATTTATTAATTATATTATTGAGTTTTAGGGAACCCGGTTGTATCGAACCTGTCCAGATTGGACCCAAGTCAATTCCAAGCCCATATGGACATGTAATGGGACCAAATACGGCCTTGTAGACATGTTTGGTAAACGTAAATATTTTGTATATATTTTTAGGAATTGGCGATTTATATTTATTAAATCATTTATTATATAAATGATATGTATAAATATATATGTATATAAATTTCTATAAATAAGACACTATATTATGAATATATATATTATTGGGATATTATTTTGGTTGATGTGAATGTTTATGGTTGTAGTGGTAGGTATGCATAGAAGATAATTATAAGTATATATAGAGTTATATAAATAAATACATGAATGTATGAGTATATATATATAAATATATATGTATATGTGGGTATGTGTATGAATATATAAATATATATACGTATTTGTGTGTGTGTATAAGATACTGCTCCAGAGTACACTATATTGTTTTGTTCGATTGACCAATTCTGACAGTTGGGTATGTGATCAAGTGTGTGGACTAGCCATTGTGTGAAGAATGTTGGTCGGGGTAGTGGATCTATGTTTGAGGTTTATTGCCATTTTGTATGATGGAGTAAGTCTGACACAACTTTCTTCTGGTGTGCTCTATATATCTGGTCCAAATTATATGATCCAATCCTTAGAATACCCATTTAATGTTTTATATTAGAAAGTTTAAACCCTTAGGGCAAGCTTTCCTGACACCATGAGAAGCATTGTCCAAATCAAGAAGACTTGTTTCCAAGTATTCATAATTTCTCTTGGTACAATGTTAGTTAATGCATGTGCATCTGTTGAGAGAAAAAATGTTCATCCATGTATTGGCACTTTATAACATAACAAGTTACAATAATATTATAATACAAGCTCTACCTAGAAGTAAAGTTCTCTTTTCAAAGTACCTGCCAGCACACCAAGTCTGGAGCTATGAGGAGGGTTAAGGGACATACAATTGTATTACTTCAATACACTGCTACAGGTTGAATTCCCTTTCTGTGGGTCGAGAGTCGACACCTGGATTAATTCAGTGGTATTTTTAATCTCTTAAAACTGAATCTCAAATTCGCAACCTGAACTTGGTTTGCTATGATAACTTGTTATAATCCCAACCCGACTAAGCAGTCCTAAACCGATCCTAATAAACTCCAACCCAGCCTTTAGCAAGAGGCCCAACACAGCCTTTAGCCTGAGCCCAGCCCAGCTCCATTCTTCCCAGCACAGCATGCCCGACCCTCCCCTGTTAATAACCGAGCAAACATATATAATTAAACGAGAACGAACGAGAGGGTCAATCGACCACAAACCCTAGCCATACCGCCCACTCGGCCACCCTATCCCCTGCGCGCCACCCATGGGCCGCCGCGCGTGGCCTCGCGAGCCGCCGAAGGCAGCCATGCGCGTAGCAGCAGACAGTACGCACGGGGGCTGACAGCCGAGAAACTGACAACAGCAGCAGCCTCTTCGAACCCGACTTCGACGTGATAGTACTCAACGTTCGTTCGATGTTTTTCCGATCCGATTTCTCAATATGCCCACAACAAATACGCCTTCAACTCCTATCAATTTGTTTATTTTAGATGACCTAGAATCTCGGGAAATCGAGTCAAAAAATCGATGAAAAACCCGTTCTAAACAGAGCCAAGAACAGTTCAAACACCCAACTTGGCGTCGAATTTCCTGCCAAACCATCACCAGTTTTGAATTTGTGTTTAAAGAGATTTATAGACGACTTATAGAATATTATAACCCATCTTGCAGAATTTGAAATCATCGAATGACCGATCAGAAAATAGATTCCAAAGTTAGAGAAAAACCTGTTTTTGAAAACTAGAAAATCAATAAAACCTTCGATACGACGTGCGTCCCGCCAAACCGGGCGATGTGGTCGCGAACCGAAAGCATCGAAAGGTGCGTAACGGCTTCGTGGTCGTGTGGGCTTTGACGGAATTCAAATTGGTCGTGTGTGCGCGACGAATGCGTATCCGTCAAAATTTCCCGTATCGACCTCTGTGCAAACTTCTCAATTACTTTGTGCACGCTCATCAGATCGAGACAAAACTTACGCCAACAGGACCGTATCTTTTTTCTGGTCCTGTACGCCAAGTTTGGTCCGATTCCGAGACAGTTGATTGGACCGCCATTTTGTGGGCCCTACGGTCCGACTCAACGGGTGATTTTGTGCACGGCCCGTCAAAATCCAACTTTGGACATACGGTTGGATTCGTATCGGAAAACCGAATCTGTTGACATATAGTTTGACGACTTTAGAGACCATTGACTCTGGCACGCTTTTCGGTGCAAAGCGGGTCCAACGACGAACATCGTTTTTGCCCAAAATTATCGTTTTACTCCTGTGTCCAGAATTGGACTTAAGGACATGAAATCCTAGCTAATTTGACTTTCTGAGAACATCGGTAATGTTTATTTCAGCTTTCGGAGACAGTTGTGATGATTTGGACTTTACAGCTCACCTGTTGACTATATTTTGTGGGATCTGCGTGCACCCTCCAGGCAAGTATACCTTGCCAACTCGTACAGTATAATTTACATGCATGTTCATTATCTCGCTGCTGTTCTTTTCCTTACATTCGTGATTGCTTTATTGCATGTCTAGTACACTCATCCTGTTATAGTTTTACTTTACATGTGTCTAGTCGTCTACACATTCTTGATCCTTTCTGTTATGATATTCTATTTGTTACACTGTGTTTGCTTCATATGTTTTCCTTGATATAGTCGTCTAGTCCTACACCACGATTCCCTCGACTTCATTATAACTTGACTTGACTTGACATGACTTGAGTAGGACTTGACTTTGACATTCTATAGATTGTGAGTACTTACCTTGACTACGGTCTATAGGATTTTATACTAGGATTGGCTACCGTCTTGGTTGTGAGTACTTGCCTTGACTGCGATTGAGACACTATAGATTGTGAGTACTTTTCTTGACTGCAATCTATAGCTTTGACCTATTAGCCATTTCTAGTATGGCATGCCAGTGTCTTAGGATCCTTGTGTTTAGATCTTGAGTCTTGGTTCATTTAGTCTCGTTGGATATCCGTGATTGTCCCTTACTTCTTTGTATATTTGTACTGTTACATGTTGGCTTGTATATTATGTATCTTGCTAGTCCTCTGAGGACCTGATGATCTCTTCAGGTTTAGCGGCTACATGGAGTTAGTTAGCAGAGCAGGATGGTAGAGGATTGTGATGCATGATACATGTATTTGCTTGTGATATTTCTTTATTATCCTCTCGTGCTTTATATTCAGTACCATGATATTTTTTGCTCATTTATAGACTCATATTATTCTTAGAGTCTAATCGAACTATATGCTAATGGGTTGCAGACCATGACCCATACTTGTTCATTCTTGTTTTACATTATTCTTGTGGATTGAGATATAGTTTAGATTAGACACGATACCCTGTTATGGACAGCTTATACGTACTCGAGTCGGGCTGGAGTCCGCTCGACACATAGCTGGCTTGCTCACGAGCTCGCGTCTGAAAACCGGGTGCGGGTCGTGACACATGCCACACTCTCATATGTTCACACATACTCACACACACATGCCTAAACACTATTTTCCTTACACTCTCACATGTTCACACACACAGGGATTGACCCTACACATTCCTGCACATAGGAACATACACACACACATTTGCCTTTATTTTCATAGCTCTCTTTATGTCTATGTATGTTATATATGTTTATGAAGTAAGGGTGATATATATATGTGAATATAGTGTGTAGATGAGATTCATATGGGTTTATGCATAATGTGTACATAGATATATGGCCTAGTGTTTGGCTATTTGCCTTAGTAGTTGGCCTATGGCTTCTAACCTAGGTGCATAGCCTAGTGTAGTCTTGTGTGGAACTGTGTGTATATGAAATATACACATGGGTTATGTATCCTATAGACTAGTGTATGGTGTGTACTAGCTAAGGTAGCCTGTTTAGGCCTAGTTAGACTTCTTTGAGTCTAGGTTGACCTAGTTGACCTAACTTTGACCATTTAGTTGACTGAAGTTGACCAGGGTTGACTTTGGTCTGGGTTTGACCTAATATCATGTAGACTGCATCATAGTATCTTATTTTATTACCTGGACATGTTGTGACTTGTGCTGTTCTGATTAGGAGCCAGACACCACTCATCAGGCAGTATTTTTCTTTCGGACATTCAGGATATCAGGCGAGTACATTCTCTGACCGTTTCATACTTGATAGGATTTATATTTACGCACTAGATTACTTTACTTGATGCTGTCACAACGTTAACACGGATTGGTACTATATGGATCCCTTCATGAGATGTTATCCCCCTCGGGAGCATCGGGTTACAGTATGTCATGTGCGTTTCACTTTCATCATGTACTCCGGTGCTTTCACCATTCATGTGCACTCTCGTGATTCATGTACTCTCATGTTCACGGAGCCCTCATGTACTGTCATGTGCATCCTATTATGGGCTTTCATGTGATATCATGTGCAATAACATAACCTGTCTGGATCCTTGTGTATTGATTGGGGTACGGGAGAGTATGAATGGTCATATGAACAATTCTAAAGTAGTATACTCATGTGCAAACTCTAAATTACTCATGTGTAAATTCAAGCCGTTCACATGTTCATCTTGTACTCTAAATCACTAGTTCACTGTAGTTCTCTATTTATAGTATCTATTTACATTACAGCTTCCTCTTTTACTTCATGTATATTCTGCAGCGTTTCCTGTATCTTACTCTATTGTATATTTATTTATCCTGTTATATTATGAACTGCATGAGATGTACTGTGCTCGCTCCAGTCCTGACTGGACCTGTTGAAATATTACAGATGACTTCGAGAAGCAGTGTCCCACCTATTACGGAGCAGGCATAGACGACACACTTGAGCTGGACCCTCAGGAGGATCCAGTACTTGCTGACGACACTACCCCTGTAGACTAGGCTAGTTAGCTAGGCTAGTTAGCTAGGCTAGTTCTATTTACTTTCATGTTATGATACTTTGTATATATTGGAGTTGTACTCTGGATCGTGGAGTTGTTATCTGAGTTTCAGTTATCTTTCTGTCTTGTATAGTATCTGTGGATTCTGAGTTTATCTATTCTATCGTTCAGTACTATCTTCCTTAGCTGTGATTGAGTTGTACTTATTTATGTCACCTCCATTCGGAGTGTATAAACTGTACAGGTACCTTATAAACTGTTAGATGTATGTGACCTAGGACAGCGTTCTACCGCCGACACTGCAGTGTAGGCTGGACGTACCCACGTCTCGTGCCCTTACACTGGATGCGGGTCGTGACAGTCAAGACGGTACTAAGTGTGCTAATGATTATATTTAAAGCATTTTAAGATGTTTGTCACAACACAACATTTATAGATGAAAGCAAACATGTTTTAAAGTTTAATACACTTCCAAAGTAATAACTGGAGACAAGGTCCAGTAACTAAATAAAAGTTGTAATAACTCTAAGTCTAAAGTCGACTGGCAAGTCTAAGCAAGGTTTCCCGCTGGGGCCTCTTCTGGAGCAAAGGCCAGGTCCTCAAAAGCAGCTCCATAAAAAGTATCGCAAAGCATTTCCTCCTCGAAAAGTACACCTACAATGTTATCCTGTCAGGACAGGAGCAAGTACTTATACTACAAATATATAATACTGATCATGACATGGTAAGAGATGAAATAACTGTAATCCTGACATGGCATAATCTATCATGTAAAATCACAACTATCATGGCAAAGATACATTTGTCATGGCGACACATGCATATATATAGTTTAAAACTGGAGCAGGTACGTGATCGGTCAATAGGTATAGAATGTACTGGTGTATAACGCCATAAATCTAAAATGTACATACTACAGTAACAAGCAGGTGTATATCCGTACAAAAATTGAGATAAAAGCCTACGACAAGGTATGCATATACAATACGACCTTGCTCGACGTACGTACAAATAGGGCATGATCACGTACTCAACTATCAGTTTCCCCCATGTCCCAGTAACCATTATGTGAGATCATGTAAAAGCTCTTCTAAGCATGTGAAGATACTGAAATCTATATAAAGCATGTAATGATATGACTTTGCAGTTTCCATAAAGCATATTTTAACATGGCTCATTCACAGTTCATTATCAATATGCATAAATAGTTTGTAGGGGTACTTGCCTTGAGCAAAGCACGAATGAATATGAAGGTACGATGTCCGGTGTCCTGTCAAAATGATATACAACTCAGCCTCTAAGTTATGATTGATTAC
>JANAVB010025393.1:0-25135 GCA_029216955.1 Iris pallida | reverse complement strand
CCCCCGAGAGCCCTTGTGAGCACACCTCAGATCACGAAAGCCCTGAATCAGACAACATCTTCCAAACAGAGCAGACGTTTCACGCGTTGTCGCGTTATATCCACAGCCTCTCTGCCCCCCCAACCTCCACCTCCCTTTGTGTCGTCACTGTTCCCCTAGAGATCTCCCCCATCACCTCCCTCAAGCCCTTAGGCAACAGCTCCACTCCCCCCTATCCCCATCAGTGGCACCCTACGAGAGCAGCACGTGGTAGCCTACGATCCTTGCCATATTGTCATAGGGCTAGAGTGGTCCACTACTGATCCGGTCCTCTCACCCGCCTCCACCGACGCCCCCTGACCCTTGCTCCCCTCTCACAGGCAGGTTCTGGTAAGCCAAGGCTGCTGGTTTCCTAGACCGCAACAACCTGCTTTTTGTGTTTGACGACGCCACGGTCGCGAGTGACTCCTCAGTGGCCGTCGATCGTTCACCTGTTGGTTCGACAGAGGTCAGTAAGGACCTCATCTCCTCCACCAAGAATACATCCTCGAAAAAGAAGAAGAAACCAAGAAAAAGAATCAGCAAAGGGCTATGACCACACGGTCAGCAGCCAAGATCAACCTCCCACCCACTCCTCCCAACCCAATGCCTATCGTGGAACGTGAGAGGCATAGCGAACAAACCGACCATGAATAGAATCTTCAGCCTAAAGAAAATTCACAAAATCGACATCCTAGTGATCATCGAACCCAAAATCCCCAAGAAAAGGATCACCGGCATCCAACTTCAACTTGGTTTCGCGACCGCTCTGGCTAGCAGTCACGACATCTGGATTCTCGCCAGTGCGGGCATCAACTCTGGCATGGTTCAGGACTCCAGCCAAGCCCTCTCCTTCTGGGTGGAACACCCACAACTTCGGAACAGAACATTAATCTCCGCTGTCCATGGCAGCTGTGACTTCCAAGAGCGAAAACTCCTCTGGGAAGACCTGCTCGACACCCACCTCCCCCTCCAGAACCTTCCGTGGATGTGTTTAGGAGACTTCAACACCATCTCTTGCAGTGCCGAGAAGTCCGGAGGGCGTCCGGCTCAGCATTCGGCCATGGAGGACTTCAACAATTTCACCTTCAACGCACACCTCGCTCACCCTCCGACAATGCTTTCACCTGGTGCAATATGCAGGAAGGCTCCCGGCGTCAATACTCCCGCCTCGACCGTGCTCTCATCAACAGCCACTGGGCCGATATGGGGCTCAACTCCAGCCTCACCCACCTCAACACCACCGAATCAGACCACTCACCCCTTCTCATCGAGATCAGCAGCAGCTCTCACCGCATCAAGAAATCTTTCCAATTCCTGGATTTCTGGAGACATCATCCTTGTTTCAAAACCGAGGTAGCCTCAGCTTGGTTCTCAGTGAACAACGCCGATACGCTGTATAGGGTTGCGGCCAGACTGCGCGCCACGAGCAAGGCCCTCTCTAGATGGAGTAAGGCAGCTTTCGACAACATCTTTCAGGAGATCAAAAATATAGAGGATGATGTGACACGCACCGAGATCTCTTACGTTGCTAACAGATCCCCTGAAGCGCGAACCGCGCTCAACCTCGCCAGAGCTATCCTCAAGTTCAGGCTTAAAGTTGAAACGGGGAAACAAAAAGCTAGACTGAAATGGGACAATGAAGGGGATCGCAACTCTAGCTACTTCCACACTTGCGTTAAAGGTCGCAGACAACAGCTCAACCTTCATCATATCTCCGACGACAACGACAACTAGCTCACGGACCAGCTTATGATTCAAGAGGCCGCGGCCAACTTCTTCTCCAACCTCTTCACCAAAGAAGGTGGTCATGGACGAGGGAGTGCTGGTGGAGATCCCTAACATCATCACCGATCACGATAACGAGCAGCTCATTTTCCTTCCTTCCGTCGCCGAGGTGCAGACCGCGGTCTGGGACCTTGTCGAGCACAGCGCTCCCGGTCCCGACGGCTTCAGCGGGGTCTTCTACAGACAATGCTGGGACATCATCGGCCCGGACTTTTTGGAGGCATCGGTTGTCTTCTTTCAAGGAGCCAGATACCCGAAATCGCTATCGAGGGCGAATCTTATTCTTATCCCCAAAAAGGACAACCCTGAAACCTTCAAAGAAAGTCTTTGCAACTTTTCCAACAAAATCATCGCAAAAATTATCGCTAACCGGATGTCGGATCTCCTGCCAAAAATTATTTCCGCGGAGCAGAGTGGTTTTGTGAAAGGACGTAACATCGTGGACAACATCCTGCTCGCTCAAGAGATGGTCACTTGCATGAAATTCCCGGCTAGAGGGGGAAACATCGCCATTAAGCTGGACATGGAGAAAGCCTACGACCGCCTCGACTGGCAATTCATGATCTGGGTCTTCAGGGCTTTTGGCTTCTCTGAACCCTGGATTGACATCATCTTCAGGTCCATCAACAATTTCTGGTTCTACACCGTTATCAACGGCCAGGCCGACGGCTTCTTCAGCGCCAGCTGTGGCGTTCGCCAAGGGGATCCTCTTTCTACCACTATATTCATCATCACTGCGGAGGCCCTCAGCAGAAACCTTAAGAGCATGTCCAACACCCAGCGGTTCCACCACTTTCACACCACCACGGGCTGCCCCATCACCTTGCTTACGCTGATGATGTCCTCATTTTTTCCTCCAGTGACATCGGCTCCATCGAGGTTGTCCTTCAAACGCTGAACAGGTACACCAGCTGTTCCGGTCAAAGAATCAACAACAACAAGAGCGTTATATACACCCATCACAAAACGGACAGGTCCTACTCTACGATGCTCTCTAACTTGACTTCCTTTGCCACAGCGTACCCACCTTTCACCTACCTTGGGTGCCCTCTGGTCTATGGCAAGGCCAACTCGGGCATCTTCGAGTACATGGTCAGCGCCATCAGGAAAAGGATCCAGGGTTGGCACAATGCTACCCTCTCGCCCGGAGGCAAACTGATTCTGATCAAGCACGTCCTATCATCCATTCCTATCTATACCCTGGCAATCTGCAACCCTCCCAAAAAGGTTCTCGTTTCGCTTGAATCCCTCTTCGCCAGCTTCTTCTGGGGTCACAACAAAGGCAAAGATAAGCACCACTGGGCCAGCTGGACCACTATGGCGAAACCCACCTCCGAGGGCGGTCTGGGATTCTGTAGACTGGAGCACATCGCTGATGCATGCTCCATGAAGTTATGGTAGAAGCTGCACACAGACAATTCAATTTGGACTCGCTTCATGAAAGCGAGATACTTCAGATATTCCCACCTTGGGACGGCCTTAGTCAACAACCGTTCAACGACATCTTGGAGACGCATTACCCGAGGCCGACAGCTTGCAGACCCCCTAATCCACATCCAGCTGGGTAACGGCTACTCATCGTTGAGTCACGATCGTTGGCTGGGTGGTAACCTCTGGCACCACCCCGAGTCTCCTCCGCGGGAAGGCCTAATCCGCGAGCTTTGGGATCCTTCGTCCGGATGGATCTGGGATCGAGTCACTAAATGGCTCGGTCCGGCGGCGGTCGCCCATCTCGCCACTGCGAATCTCCGCATCTCCGACACTCCGGACATCACAAGATGGTCCCCTAGCCCGGACGGCCAGTTCTCTCTGCTCTCCGCCAGGTCTGTCGTCCGCGACATCGGGACCCCATCACCCCTCATCGTGCCTTTCTGGCATGCATGCATCCCCATCAAATGGTCGATCCTTATCTGGCGAGCCCACTTACGAAAACTCTCCATCGACGATGCCATCTCCTCGTTTGGCTACAGCCTAGCCTCGAGCTGCCATTGCTGCACTTCCCCCCAAACCGAATCAGCAGAACACATCCTCACCTCCGGTTATCTTGCCACTAATATTTGGACGACTCTCAGCATCAAGTTTAGGAAGGTCCTCCTCCTTAGGGGCTTCAACGATCTTCTGTCCAGCTGGGACGTCTCCCACTGACATCAGATCGTCGTTGCCGCCGGAATTTGGGTCCTGTGGAAAAACAGGAACAAGCTTCGTTACGAGGGACGACACCTTACACCCCCCAACTGTACAGGAAAATCATCCGACAGATCCTTAAGATCCGGAGGCGCTGCACGCACTCCATGCCCAAGTTCTGGGAAACCCTACATTAGTTTCAGCTTTCTTGTTTCTGTTTTGTCGGCATGCTTAGCCGTTTCTTTTCTTTTGCCGGCGCTTCGCGCTCTTCTTGTATAGGCTTCGGCTTTTTGCGCCTGATACATCAATAAAACTCCCCTTTCTTAAAATATATATATATATATATATATATATATATATATATATATATATATATATATATATATATATATTCTTTATATATATATAAAGAATATATATATAAAGAATACACACACACACACACACACACACACACACACACACACATATATATATAACTTAATTACATGTTATTATTGCCTTAATTACATATTATTGTCTACTTATTGCACGTATATCTCTAACAAATTCTAATTAAAATATAAATATATTTATAATAAACCCTAATTGAACTATAAACATATCGATAATAAATTCTAACTAAATATATTCAAATCACATATATAAGAAATTCTAATTTAAACTATTTTTCAACCATATCAAAAACTTTGCGAAACAGTTTTTCATAATAGCTACTACAATTTTTCGGGGACTTGACTCATTTTAACAATTATTCAGCCTTTTCAGAAAAGTTCATGAAATTGATAAATGATTGTATTAACCAGCTGAGAGGGTAACATGGCAGCTCACCTTATGGCTACTCACTCCTTGCACAATTCCACTAGTGGTGATGTTGATCATCCTCCTGATTGTATTAACCAACTGGTAGCTAATGAGGCTGTGTTTTTTGTTCCAGTTAGTTCCAGTTTGAATTAATAAATTTTCTTCCCCTTTAAAAAAAAAGTTTCTGAAAAAGTCACGACATCATGTATTATTTGATTGTTCAGAAAATCTTTTGTGACAAGCAGGTCATACAAAGTGTTCATTTGAGAAAACAGATCACTATGATAAAGAAAATAAAAATAGACCACTATAATAAGAACATAAAAAATTGGTTATATAGATTGATTTTTGCAACAATGTAGATGGCGCTCTCCTCTCTATTGCTTGTTGCCACTAGACTATATCTTCTACTTATATAATGAGACTTCAAAACCGTTCAAAAGTAAGTCGTCTAAGCCGTCATTTAAAAAAATTAATTATGTAAAGAATTGTTAGAAAAAAATTCAAATTTGTTATATATATTCAACATAGAAAATCGAATTCAACCAAACAAAAAAAATACCTCCCATCTTAACCACATAAATTAGAAGAAATATTTGACTATAAATTTGATACTATTCTTACGTATTATATGTGCAAAACACGTACATTTACTAGTATATGATATAAAATTGCTCATATATACCCAAATAAAAAGTAATAAATTAAAATCTTAACAATGAATTATTCTAGTCAGTCTTCAGCAAAAAGCTCTAAAGCTGTTTCATGCATTTCTATTTTATAAAGCTTCAAATAAAGAACCACATCGCATTTCTAAAAGAGCCAGTCGTTCCCAAATTTCAAGTACAATATAATGAGAAATGATGTTACGACATACAACACTGAACTAAGCACTGCCTACTTGCATCAGCAATCTGGAGCTTGCTCACACGAACATTAATTTTGCTCTTACACACTGGCACGACTAAAGACCCTACCCTGTCGTAGTTGCCTGGAAATACGAGTTATAATAATATTAGAGAGAACACTAAAAACCCATTTATGAACACTAAGTTGCACTAATAGGTTATATGAGAAATTATAAGAAATTGAACCCCAATATCATATTTAGTTTAACAGCTCAGATTTTTTAAGGATCATCAAAGATTTCATTTCAGTTTCCAAGCTTCTGAAGTGGCGCAGTAAGTGTTGAAGATGCAAACAACAAAACTGAGCTAAGATATATCAACTTTTGTTCGTTACACTACCAAAAAATGAATAATTCCATGAGTTCACTTGAGACCAACAGATGCAGAATTTTACATTAACTCTACATTCATACGGAATAAGGAGTACAAGTTTTAAAATATATCATCACTCTAATACAAACGAACTCAAAATTAGCGAGACCTCGCAATATTGCAATTCTCTTCAGACGAATTTTAGCTCTCAATACCTCTCCCCTAATCTGGCAGAGACGGCTCTAAGTTTCGAGTAGACCTTGCCAGCAGGAGACCCTAGAATAAGACTGCAAAGGGAATCTCTGGCAACCTTAATATTTATAAATGATCCCAGAATGTGAATCTGTGTCGGCAATGACAATCCGAGTTCGTGTTGAATTTTCGATGGCAAATTTTGTTTTGCCTCCTTTTCCTGAAAGCCTACCAATAGCTCGAGAAAGATGCTCCCCGCGAAGTGTTTTCACATCCTTTATCTCAAATGAATCCACATAGAGATCATCCAGACGTAAGAGAGCAACAGCATCGGCAATATCAAATCCAAGCATGAAAGCATGGACAAAGTCAGCACATTTCTGTAGGTTGCTAACATCTGGCGTGTCAGATCTAGTCTTTAGCTCCACTTTCCGAGCCTGAAATACAAAAAAATACAGTGATGGATCTGAGGGCTGAAGCCTGAATCAAATACTTAGCAAGGGATTATAACCTAATTCCGTATAAAGTTTCCTAGTTACCATTGAAAATGGATAATAGATTGGTACATGAAATCAAGAGAATCATTTTATGTAAAGCATACAGATAAAGCTACTATTTCTATTTCCATGAGGTTCCCACTAATGGAAGATCCCAGTAGAGTCAAGATGTAAGCAGCCCTACCACCAATATTTATGGAGAGGCTGATTCTGGGGACTAAAACCAGTACCAAACTTCACCACTGTACCAGCTCATGCGTTCTATGATTCTATCTTGATAAACCAATGTACAGTTAAAACTACAGAACAATAAATACAACTTTTCCAGATCGCACTTCAGTTTAGAAAAGAACTTCCATGAATGTTGATGTGATCTTGCTGCAAAATGCAGACGTAAACTTTAGGTGCAAGCCTGTTGTGAACCTAGGTATGTCCTGCATAAATAACAATGTGTTTAAATTACCTCTATAATGATGTTGATCCAGGCACTTTTGGATTATTGGCATTGATGTTGACCACTACACTCTACAGTCACCACTACGTTGATGTTGACCAAGATCAAGATTTGTAATAGTACCTTAGTTTTTGGGTTTATTGAGATTCAACAGACATTTCAAACCATGCTTCTCATAGCATGAAACCATATGGCTGTCTTCTATCATGCCATATAGCTGATATATGCAAATATTGTAGTAGACCATCGAAAATAAATTCAGGTTTTGCTAATAATTAAAAGGAGGTGGCCCTCTATTGTCAACTCAATGGAAGAAGAGGATCCATGTAGCTAACCCCAAAATTTTGGAATAAGACTGTTGTTGATGATGTCGTAGAGATGATCAATGTTTTACTTAAAGCAATTGCCCATTCATCTCTCTTCGCGTAGGCACTTTCTGTAGCCAAATCATAAGGGCTCTTCCAAAAATGAGCTTTGTTTCTGTCAACTGGAACTCTACATTTTATAAATTATAGCATTACCTCAGTTGTCTATCGCCACCTTCAGAAATTTGGCACCAACTCCTGGAATCTAAAGATTTCAAGATGTCACGTGTAATGCAAAGACTTCTGAAAGTAATGTGGAATGTGAAACATGTCAAATTAACTCCTCAAAAAGTCCCAAACATCTAAAATAATATTATCATATTTCTAATTGTAGGAATCCAATCTAAGGTTCAGGGTATCAGATTCGGGGCCCTTCTTATAAGTCTCGATATCGGAGGTTTCGGCGGTTTTGGTTCGAGTTCTGGAGTTCTTTGTTCCAGAAAACCAAAAATTAATTTAAGAACTATAAAATTGATACATTTAGTCATAATTTTATTTATTATTTGTTGTTTCTCATTAGCTTTGAATGGAATAATATTCAACATTGATGAATGGTTCATCCGTAATAGACCCTATTATTTATTTTCTTGTTTTTAGAAGGACACCTGGTCTAGATAGTTTTAAATGGAATAGGTTGATAAACAATGTTCTAAAATTCGCTATGTGGGTTCGGTGCAGAGGAGGGGCGCCTAGCGCCTACGCCCGCAAAGGCTCCTAAAAGGTATTATGCAGTTTTTTCCTCTATTCTCCTACTCCCTTATAACGGCTTATATAGTAAAAAAAATTAACTAATTTGGGTTCTATTTACTATTTCTCCCATCTCTAAACGTCTCTTGTTATCTATTACAGGGTTCAAACACTTCTACAAGGCTGCAACAATGAAAACATTGGATCAAACTATCATTTTGTATGAACAATAAGACAGCTTCTATAGGGTCGAACATGACTCACAAGCCGCACAAGGTGCCTAGGCTCCGGACAGGGCTGCACAAAGGCACAACCGCATTATACCACTAAATAGGGAGTTATCGCTTAGGCCTAGGCGCGCCTAGACAGCCTAACAGACCAATTTTTTGAACACTGTTGATGAATGCTTTGAATTTACAAATATACAACTTCAAAAAATGGTATTACTTACAGAATGTCGATAAGGAATATTATCGACAAACATAGCATGTCATTTTTGGAACGAATGAATCATGTGTCGATTTTTTTACCCATACTTCTCTCTTTTTTAACTTATTTTTCTTTACTGAATTAACAAAGAAAGAGCTCAATGTCAGTATAGGATTGTACTGACCAATATCATTGGATCAGTACTGGATTAGAATATGATACAGTATGTAGAGTATGTCAATAATGAATCTTGTCAACACATTATAGCATATTGATCATTGGCACGAGAGCATAACTGTGCCAATATTTTTCCCATGCTTCTCTTTTTCTTTTAATTGTTCGCTTGATTGAATGGCCGTAAAAGAGGGTGTCAATGTCGGGATCGCCCAAATCTCAGACTATCAATAGTGGGTAGTATAGGATCACCCAATCTCAGCTTGTATCAGGGTAGTATCTGATCAGGACAAGGTTGTGAAAAGTCTAGGAGCTAGTCGGGCGGGCACCCACCGCCTAGCACCTAGCCCACCTAGGCGGCCGCCTAGATCTAGGCGGTTCAATAATGAATTAAAAAAATCTAAAAAAAAACCTATTGAAATTGTAGAAAAGGTCCATAAATCTCCAAAACATGCATAGTCGGGCGTCGGAGGTCGGGCGGGCACCAGGTGCCTAGGCACCGCCTAGACCGCCTTTTAGAACAGAGGATCAGGATATGCCAAAACCAATACGATATGATACGGATCAATCCAAATTAGTATCGGCGGATAGTAAAAACTGTGATTTATATCAAATAGATGACATTGAACATAAACATATAACCCACATCCATCACCGACACTTTAAAGTTATGGTGTAGTTGCAGGGACTTTAACACGGCATTGGACGAACCCAGGTTCAACCTCTAAGATGTACATTTTAAGCAGATTTCCAAAAAATTATACAAGTGCACCAATTCAGCTCTCAACCAATAAAATGGATCCTTGACTTACAGAGCATGTTGAATACAATAATTTCTCTCATCCTTTGGACAACTTTTTTGATGTAGTGACAGGGACTTCAACCGATGTAAAGAATTGTGTTCCAAGATATTCTAGCCCTCCTCTTCCTTCTTTTAATCAGATTAGTAACTACTCTCATTTTACATCATTTCTTTGCCAACACTCGAAATGAGCTACTTATATACATTTCTTATAGCCTCTTAACATTTCAATAAACATCATAATCATCATCAAAAAAGTAAGATTGAACTACCTTACATCACTAAGGGACCTACTCCTTCCACAATATATGACAAAAGTGTTCAAATGACTTGATAGAATAGGAAGATCAATATTTATATAAACTACTCCAAATTCCAAAAAGAGTATTGAGTTTACATAACCAAGAGAAAAACGGATCAAAGGACTACTAAAATCTATTGCATATTCACAAAACAAAACATGAGAAAAGAAATATGCAAAGGAGAAGTATAACTACAACTTTTCCATAGCGCTATTACTTGATGCAGTTAACACATTTTTCACAGCTTTTTTCACTACATCCTTATCTTAATAGCATTCTCAAATTCCAGGATGATCTACCTTCAACTTCAAGTACAATGGAAGGACCCCATGTGGAAGTAGGAAATTTGGGGCTTATCATGGAATCCTTAATCTATTGTTATAGCATTGAAAACACAACAAAGCCTTTGTCCCAAAATTTAGGGATCAGGTAAAAGTAGCATCATGAATACAACAAAAACATCCAAGTCTTTAGTACGGATTTTTGGCGTCGGCTAGCATTGAAAATAAAAGAACAAAAAGCACATAACAAATATTCAGACTTAACTTGATTTTTCTCTCCACAAGAATGCAATGATGTTTGTCCACAGTTTTTGGTTGCATTTCTATTGATGTTTAAACAACTCTACACTAATGTTGGTCTAGATTGATACTTGTAGTAGTCCTTGTACATCAGGTTACCTGAGATTCACCATCATCACTATCATCATTCAAGGCCTCTCACATCGGAATGGGATCGACTATTGAGCATAAGAAGCTCCATACAAGATTTGACAAAGTTCTATGACCGGCTGTCGACATGAAGTCAACCCTCTATATTGGCTCATAATTCCTAGCTAAGGTAGCTATGAGCATGAGAGGATCATGCAATAAAATCTATATGACCAGTTGGCAGATAAGTAAACTTACCTTTCGGATTGCAGTTTAAGCTCAAGCAACCAAGGAGCACCCTCCATCCAAGTTCCCCTAGACTATAAAAAGTCTAGACAAAGAGAGACCATTCTAAGATTTTCTATAGAAACTTGTGTTCATCTCTATGACACATTACATGTGAGATACGCCACTCACTGCATATTTCAAATCATGGTTTGTAAAAACCCTTCATATCATGGTTTGTAAAAACCCCAAGGAAGCTTTTGCTTATGCCCACTCTGGAACAATCATTGTTTATTATCTACAAAGCATGGGTACTCTATTTCAAAAGGCCTACCCGTACTGGGTATCGGTACTCCTCTATGTTGTCAGGGTGTCTTTGGGCATCAAAAAGGTAAATTTTTTATAGAGGATGTCCCGTTCGTGTGTTTTGGCACTCCAAAACGCCTTTGGCACCATTGGGCGCCTGGAAGATCCATCCAAGCCTAAACGATGACTAGGTTAGGCAATTTTCTATAAAAATTAGTTAGGCTTATTAGTTGTTACAAAGAAATTACAAAGGGATAGGGTCAAGAACTTGAGTATAATTAGGCAGTAAGCTAGAGACTCAATAATTTAATAACCCAATGAACCATGGACTCGAGTAAAAAAAATAAAATTGTGTTCGAAAACTAAAAGTTAATTACAAATTACACGTAACAAAAAAGATTTAATCAAAGAATATTTAGCAACCCAAACAACCAACTGTTGGGCTTCGTTCTTCATCATCTCCTTATATAATGAATATTGAGACTATGCTTACTAATTTAGTTTTACTTCTAGCATTTAGTAACATACAACAAATATTGAGATTTGAGTCTATGAAATGCTAAGGGTTTAGTTTTATTAATTAATTTGAGTTTTTGGCGTGAGAGACAATTTACATAATGTATACTAGGGAGGGTACTGTTAGAACGCCTTGACCCGTCCCACCCCTCTAATTTTAGACCCCACCGCCACGCCTCGTCCCATACAACATAGGTACTCCTTGGGTACTAGGGAGGGTACTGTTAGAACGCCTTGACCCGTCCCACCCCTCTAATTTTAGACCCCACCGCCACGCCTTGTCCCATACAACATAGGTACTCCTTGGGTACTCGTACGTAACGTATACGCACCCCAAAATTATTTATTTACATTTAATTTTGGGTGCTCCATGGGTACTTTTTTTGGTACTTCGTGGGTACTTTTTAGTGCAAGTCATTAGATACAACTTTCTCTCTTGTAATATAGCTTTGCCATTTTCATTTAAGAAACTATAATAAAAGAAATTAGACGGTAGTTCTATGTATGAACTCATAAGATGCTATATATATATATATATATATATATATATATATATATATATATATATATATATAAGATTTTGAAAATTGCTGTATCAAAGTACTCGGTACTACCGGTATCTATTCTTCATAGTTTATTAGATATACTGGTCTAATCCAAATCATGCTTATCAAAACCCATGGGAGCTTATGTCATGCCACAGAAATCATAAATGCAGTTCCTTAAATAAATGTTTTGTCTTGTCCTCTTCAACTAGAACCTAAGTAATTTCGCTCTAGGAAAGTAGGGAGGGCTGCTAGCCTGCTACAAATCAGATCTTACACTAGATGAGTCCCTTCCTACCAAATAGCCTTGTAAGTTATTCTATATCAACGCACTCACCTAGTACAGTTGCCTAGAGTAACTTGGCACCAAATCATGTACACCTAGCATCCACTTTAAAACCAGTGATTAAGTTTACTCATTTCTTAAGGGGACCCTCTTGGCCTGAATCGTGGTCCATAGCAATCCGATTGGTATAAGAAACAGTTTCGACCCATGAGAAAAAGAAGGCTCTCCACAAGATGGAAGTCATCATTCCTTGACAACTACGCTATCACCTGCACACATGCATCCAATCACTCTGCCGTATCTCTCCCTTCTTTAATATTGTCGCCGCAGTCACCAGAACACAGTGGGGTTACTTCGAGTTATCTGTGGATGTTATAGCCTACCAACTCAATGACTGTCAAATCAAAATCCATGTGACAAATTATGAGTTCCTAACAGTAATACATGTACACATCACTTTTCTCTTAGTAAACAGGGACAGAGCCAGAACCTAGGTGAGGCAATGTAGCTGAAGATATTCTTAGCTGATCTTTCTTCCGTTTTTAGTTCCTTTTAGTAAGGAGAAAGAATTGGAAGGAGACATGGGCTTTTGATTGGTCTTGTTAAATATTTTATTTTGAGTTTTAGATAATAATATCATGCGGTCAACAATATATTAAAAGCAATGTTCGAAGTATCAGTATCGGAATAAGTAGCGGACCATTTCTATGAGTATCGGGATCGGTGGTATCGGTGGTATCGGAAGTTTCGGATCGGAGTATCAGATTTTTTTGGTATCGAAAAGCAAGTAATTATTAATAAATTATTAACATTTTAGAAAATATATTTTGTACATTTAGGCATATTTTAGTATTTTCAGTGTTGTTTCTTAGTAGTTTTAAAATTGAATGAAATAGTAGTCACCCTTACCGATTGATTTACAAACAATAGATAAGTTTTATTCTTTTACGTGGTTTTATAACCTTTCTATGCTTTTACCCCTTGCTGATTGGTCTTTTTCGTTCAATTTTCTTTGCCGAATTGACCGAAAAATAGACCCTTGATGTCGGCATCGGTCAGTATCGGGTATCGGTCGGTATCGGCCGATACTGCGAACTATGATTAAAAGATAACTCCACATCACAATATGGAAAGATTTAACAGTGTATATCATTTATTGTATAGCCACTAACATGGAAAAAAAAGTCCATATCGGAATCAGTTTCTTTTCTAGTTGGAACAGCAAGTAGGTTAAACAATCATACTATATTTGAGATTTCTTGTGTGAGGGTATGCTAATGTTTGTATAATTTGTAATAAGCCCCAGAGATTTTCCATAACTTCAGATGGAACACGTGCCCCACCTGGTCCACTTTTGCATCCACCCTTGAATTGTGCATGCCCAACTATTCACAAAACCATAAATTCAGCAGCTCAAGGTGATCATGGGACCTCCAACGATAGGTATAAGGAATGTCTTAAAGTTTCATGTCCACATCTGAATAACTACTTCCTAGACCTAAATTAGGTACCAAGCAATATGATCTAAGGCCCCTTTTGGACTCAGATTAGATGCCTCAAAACAATGTTTCGAGGCCAAAGCTCGGATTTGGTTTGTGTGAGCATTGTTTGGGATTTGGTTTGTGTGAGCATTGTTTGTGATTTGGTTTTAGTTCGGTTTTGGCAAAACCAAACCAAGATTTCTCGTTTTGTAATCAAAAGGAAAGGCTTCCTTCGCCAAAACAATACCGCAAATTAATATATCTGGACAAAATAATCCTTACTTTTTTCTTAATCTTCCTTTAATCTATATGTAGGTAACAGTTCTCTTATATCTTCCTTTCAGAGTTATTTGGACTCAGATTAGATGCCTCAAAACCATGTTCGAGGCCAAAGCTCGGTTTTGGTTTGTGTGAGCATTGTTTGGGATTTGGTTTTAGTTCGGTTTTGGCCCCCACTTACTATTCATAACTCTGCCCCCCCCCCCCCCCCCCCCCCCCTTAAATTAATTACCACAACCCCCCACAATTATTTAACACAACATTTTCTTTATTTTTTTCTTTTTTTTTCTTTTTTTTTTTTTTTTTGGGGGGGCGGGGGGTGGGGGTGGTTAACAATAATAAAAATAAAAGTGGAAAAACAATGTTATGAATAGTAATAAAAAAATTGGGCGAGGGGGGGGTGGTTGTAAATACAAATAACTCTTCCTTTTAAGAAAGATTAAATCCAATCAAATTTAATTGGATTAGCTTTTAAATTATATATTAAATTAGATGCATATTCATTTGGTAATTTCCACATACAAAACATTGTTTATGTTGGTTTTGTTTAAAAGAATTCTGTTTAACAAACTCCGTTTCAAATAGGGGTGAGTATTCGGTTTATTCGGTTCCAACCGAACCGAATAAGCAAAAACCGAATTGGACCGAAACCGAATAAGCAAAACCGAAACCGAACCGAATTGGTCAATAACCGAACCGAACCGAACCGAATTAAATCGGTTCGGTTTTCGGTTTATTCGGTTTTTGGTTTTTTTTTTAATATATATAATAACTATATATACCTAGATATATTTATTATATACCTATAGTATATACCTATATATATATATATACCTATAGTATATACCTATATATATTTAGTATATACCTATAATTAATACATATATATATATATATAAACAAAATTTTCTTATTCGGTTTTCGGTTTTGGACCGAAATCGAAACCCAAAACCGAAACCGAATAAGAAAATCTAGTATTTTCAAAACCGAAACCAAACCGATTTTTTTTAAACCGAACCGAATCTCTTATTCGGTTCGGTTTTCGGTTCAAAACCGAATAATGATCACCCCTAGTTTCAAAACTTAGTTTCCAAAACTAAATCCCAGTGTTCTTAAAATCGGCCTAGGCGACCGCCTAGGCGCTATTCGGCCTCCCAACCCACCGAACCCCCCCCCCCCTAATCGGCCGATCTAGACGCCAGCTCGGCCGTGTTTGGCGTCTATGCGGCCCTAGGCGGCATGTTCGACTAGGCGGGATTTTTCCAATTTTCAAATTTTAAATTTCAAATTTTAAGATTTAAATTTCAACAAATAATAAAAAAAAATCAGATTTCAAAAAAAATCAAAAATTTAAAAAAAATCAGATATCAAAAAAAATCATTTTATTAAAATTTCAAAAAAAATTCAAAAAAAATAAAAAAAAAATTCAGAATTCAAACTTCTAAAAAAAATTATGTACGGACGCCTAGGCGCTAAGCAGCCCTCCGCCGCAACGATTCCACCTAGCAAAATCTATATCACTGCTAAATCCCAAACGAAACTGGATCGCAAACGGGTTCAAACAAAGGAGTACCTAAGGGTACAAACAAAAGTAGCATCAAACAATTTTGTCTATTGTGATGCTACTTTTGTTTGTGCACCAAAATGGGTGGTGTCCAAATCACTATGTATGTACTCTGTCATGTTGTATTAATCTGTGTAACATGGTGGCATTTGATTGACTATACCTTAATTTTGGAGAGTAAAAATTAATAACAAAACCATCCACAAATGTAGGGACCAAGTGGTTAAGACCAGTATTCTAAAAAGTTCTAGGCGCTCCTAGGCGTGCTGCATCAGTTTTAAAAAGTTATAGGTACTCCTTGGCAAGCTGCATCACCTCATCACCTGGGAGCGCCTATGCACGCCTAGTTTTGTCCGAAGAAGAAAAGCGTCACTTGAACATCTTCTCAAATTTTCTTTTTCATAATACATTATATCACTTTTGTAGCTCATATTAGGTTATCAAATTTTGCCTATAGTACTAAAAACTCATCAAACTTGAATTTTTAGACAATAAATTTAAAAAAAAAAGGTCAAAGAACAATACCAAATTACTAATGGAACAACAAAACTTACCAAGATAACAAAATAGTCCATGAAACACATCATTAAGTTTAAAAACATAGCATCACACATAAGTCATTGTTATAAAAGATAATTGTTAAATGGAAAAAGAAAACATAAACTAATCAATGAGTTCTGTTACCCGGACTTCCCACTTTAAGGAGAAGTACATGTTTCGACCCGATAGGACATGGGTATATGTATGAAATTCGTATCTGATCTTCCATGGTGACAATCATATCCTTTTTAGTGACAATTGGGAGACTGGTAGTAAAGTAGATAGTTTATTTTAATGTGGTACTGAAGTAAATACTAGATAGTTTGTTTTAATACGGTAGACTAGTATTAAAGTAATAGGGAAGATGAAGGGACGGTCACTTAGGGACTTATTCAATTAGTTCAGTAAAATTTACTAGTAGTTTATAATTACATGTTGTCTTTTTATGAAATCTTGCAAATTTAATTACATAATGTGTCTTTTTATGCATAGTCAAAGTTGCGTCTCGCTCCTTGGACGCGCCTCGGAGCAAGGCACAGCATCTGCGCCTCGCACTTCACTAGGCAAGGCGCATTTCTTCGAGCGCCTCAAGGCGCACCTTAGGTGCGCCTTTCAGCAAGGCGCAACAAAGAAAAGGCGCGCCTAGGCGCATCTTATGTATTTTTTAATTTTTTACAATAAAAAAAGAGACATGGAGATAGCCCTTACCTCATACAAGTGGTAGGGAGGTAACCCTTTCCACGGTTGCCAAAATTAGCTATAGTTGAACTTGAAAAACTAAAATTTACTAAAAGCGTGGTAGAAAAAATACAATTTTTGTTAGTTTTGTTGAATGTTATTGTTGCTATGCTAGTTCACTTGGTTATGTTAAACATGTGTTTGTTGGTTTCAATATGTTATTTAATTTTATTTCTTACGTTACTAATTTATGTATTTTTTATTTTTTTAATTTTGCACCTCACTTCACTCGGGCACGCACCTTAAGTGCGCTTTGCGCCTCGAGCAATACAGACCATTTGCGTCTCAAGTACGCCTTGCGCCTTTGACTACCATGTTTTTATGAAATCATGTAAATTTAATTATAAACTTAAATTTAATTTCTTGGATATGTACCCGTATCCTAGTCCAGGTAACATAGTCAACGAGTCAATGTTCCACATCCCTAAATGACTCAACGAATCCTTCTTCCTCCTACATCATCCATCATTCATTTCATTATCTAAGTCTAAAAGATCATCTTAAACATTATCAATAGCATCATCTCGAAAATGAAATCTTCGTCGTCATTGATTGATAGATTTTGTAAATCATTTTTCTCTTCCGTCTCATCATCCTCCATCTCTTCTTCCTCATGCAAAAGTCTAAGTAGACGTGATGCTGGTCTTGAAGATGAAGGTTTTGAAGAGGGTGGTTTTGATTTTGATAAAATAAACTGCCTAAAAAGTCGCCCCATAGAGGAGCCTAGTAGAATGGAATGGTGCTGCTCTCGTATCTATCATCGTCGAACGATAGTCTCCTCTTTAGTTCTTTCTTTTATTTGTCCATTTAGTTATCAACTTATAGCGTTAAACTTGAAAAGACTATTTGAGCCTTTTAAAACTTACCCATGCATCTTTAAAAACAATAAAAACAAACAAACCCATAAAACATATTAAAAAACCCAAACAAGCCCAAAAGAGCTGCATAAAACACCCAATAAACCTAAACGGCACCTAGGCTCGCCTAATTACCTATTCATCGGCTCGCCTAATTACACATTCACCTAATCTCGCCTTTGGCGTCTTTCTCGTGTAGGCGTCGGATAGAGAAGATACCTCGCATGTCTTTGGATTAGGCGGTGAAACATTGCCTCCTTTTGAATGCCTAGGCGCACCTGGATGGCGCCTTTAACAACATTGGCTGAGACTTTTTTTGTCACAGGTATGGGACCAGTATCATACCTGTCATGTCGTTTCAAACACAACATATACACTCCAAAATACACTAGGGCACGCTAAAATCGGTGGTGTGTGTCACATAACTAGACATGTCAGAAGCATTACATACTCTTCCAAATACATTGGACATGCCAAAATTGGTGATGTATCCATGTTGCATCAAGTGTTATTCATATATTAGACACAACACGACATAAACACTCTAGAACACACCAGGATATGTCAGAATTGTTGTTGTGTCCTTGTCGTGGTGCCATAACAGCCACCACACATACATTCCGTAATACACTAGAGCACGCCGAAACATAACCAACTCTGCACGCTGCAACATAACCAATTCTGCTCCAAATTTCTCAAAAATCACCTCTTTCAGAAAGAAAGAAAAAAAACCCTTTCAATTAACACCAAATGATACTTTTACAATTCCCAGTTTCAACAAAATGCTACCAAGTACTAACAACAACATTAACTATATACAATTTGCAAAATTTAAAATTTGAAAAGAGGGATTTTGCAAAAAGAAACAAAACAAAACGGACCTTGAGGTTCATCCGGATGTCGACCTTCATGTGCTCGTAGACGGGGGTGTAGATCTTCATCCAGTGCTTCTTGAGAGGGGAGAAGCGGTGGGCCGGAACCACCACTTTCCGGAACTGGACTTTCCCGTCCGACATCTCCTGGGCCTTCAAAGGCTCAAACTTGGGAGGTCCACTTCCCTCCACTTCCATCGCCGCCGCCCTTTGTGGTGATGATGCCATGGCGAAAAGCTAGGGTTTGGAGAATTTAGGGTTCTGAAGCAGCGCAGAACAAAAACCCTAGCTTCTCTGTTTCGGCAATGGAAGAATTACGGAAGAAAAAAGAGCAACTTATATAAAGTGGATTCGCGAACAAGTTCACGGACCCAATAGGTAAGGATGGAAGTGGGCCGGGTTGTGTCCTAGTGTGAGGCTTGTCAAAATATACACAATCTTACACCTATGTATACGAATTATTATCATGACTTAATCTGTATCCTATGAGGATGTAAATAATAGGTTTATTTAGCAATAGGGTCTCATATAATATTTAATATTAATTTGGATTTCTATAATGTTCAATATTAAAATTTGGGCCTCATATTCACTATTGACGTCCAAATCTGTTACCAATTAGGAGATCTATGGAGACCCAAATTTCAATGTTGGACAATATGGAAATTCAATATTAAATATATATATGAGACCCTATTGCTAAAAAATCATAAATAATAAGCCTATAGCTGTACCATGCAATGCGCTCATCTTCTACAATCTTCCTGATCCAACATTTATAAAACCATAGTCCATTTCTTTTATATTCCACGTCTTTTATTTTGATGTAATTTTTGTCATGTTTTTCCAAAATAATTTTTATATTTCTTATAGTATTTTATGAGTTTGATTGAATAATATAAGTAAACTACGGTCAAATAAAAAAAAATTAGTTGTGCAAATACGAAGCTAGGAGGATTAAGATATGGGGTAAGTTATGTAAGACTACTACAAAATTTGGATTAAATACACTGTTTGATATGACCAAGCCAATTATTATCCCTAGCTCTTATGTACTTAGTTACTCCCTAATAAATAGGAGATTCTCTGACAGATATACTGAGTTTTATTCTTGTAACAACTTAGTGTCATTGGATGACAATTCGATTGTGTGGTTAAATCAATTTGGAGCAAAAAATTATGGTTGCATGTCAATAGCAACAAATATGCAAGGAGAGGAATATACTCTTCTGGAGGTAAAAGTGTGTATTGAATTCTGACATAAACTTACATTATATCTTGGAACATAAAAAAGAGCTTCAAAATTCATAATTTGTTACCATTAAATCCCCTAATGCTCATTCCTTCATTTGAATATTTATTTGTTAACGAGAATTGCCCTTTGGGCTCGTACAATGATGTTTGTCTATATTGGAGGTCATGGAAATACGAGTAAGGATGGTAATTTGGTTTCCAACGGTCAAGTACGTCCGCCAACAAGTCTTTTTAAACTGATTTGTGTCCAACCAAAACCAGGTCTGGACATAAAACATGTTGATTCGCTCGTTTAATAAAGGGATTTGGTGGCGATGAACTGTTTAACCCGAATTGATCCCTTTTTTTATCGAACGGGTTAAGTTCAAATCAATCCATGTCACGTCCCAGTACCGAAATACGAGAACCGACGTAGGTCAGCTACACCATATAAGGTACGAAGACGGCAAACGACGATCACAGCTGTAAATTTTATTGGGTATCCTAGCATGCAATCAATCTATAACCTAAATTTGATCTCATATCCACATGCATTAACAATCAAATAACAACATGAGTGATAATCATATAGAAAGCAGGTAGGACCAAACGGTCGAAATACACATTTGATAATCAAGAAGTCTACAATATGTAATAATATAGACAAGAATACCTTCCTACAGTTTATAGCATAGTCTGGAACTGAAGCACGTCCTCCAAGTCAAGTCCGAAAGATAACCAAGGTCGATCACTGGCAATCTAGGAACAATTCAAGGTTGGTCAGGCCAACCGGAGCAAATACCAGAAAGGAAGGCTCAAGGACGGACGAAGAAAACCAACAGGATAAAATATATGGTAGAAAAACATATATAAACGATAATAATCATGGTAAGGGATCGTGCGGTACCAACTCACGATAACAATCCAACAACTAATACAGGTAAGTAACCAACAACCATCACAGTCATCCTAACATCCACTAATACCTGCATTTGCCAACTGAAATTCGTAGTCCGTCATCGGGACAATAATCCACCCCTACACCAAACAAGGACAAGGGAATGCATTATCGCACCGGGACAACGTTATGTACCAGCCAGCTTATCAAGTAACAAGTCATACAATTTAGGTGAATAAGCAGCCACTCAAATGCCTACGGCTTACTATATAGAGGTTGGATTATCCTAACAATGTAATATATAAGAATCCTCATATCGTGCGATAGTCAAGCAAGGCTAGCGAGGCCAAATAATAACGCATAGCATATAGGTAAGCACCGGTCCCTCGTAAGGCCAACGTACAAAACAGATCAATCATATAATACATAGTATATATAGTAGTTGAATACTGGCATCCACTATTACGAACCGTAACAATATCCATGGCAGCCTGTCTACACGCCATAACTAATATCTGGGTGGTGGCTAGTACTGCACGATCTCAAAATTCTGATCCCTCCCAATACTTTTACCAATTTTAGTTACCTAGATTAACCTTACATTTATCTGGAATCACATGCCTTGGTCACATGATCATCCTTCTAGATGTCGTACCTTAGCACGAATACACTAAGTATGGATCCATATCGGCTCACAGATCCTAGATGGTGATTCATTCTTAGTGTAATGTAACAAGCATGCAATCCATTTAACCACGCTAAGACTACAGTCCAACTACCATGTCCGTGCTGGAAGATGAATGTACTGCTATATAACATGCAGAATCATATAGCACCTCAGTGCATACATAGAATAATACTCCAGTGCAGACATAGAATAAAACCTTAGTGCACATATAGAATGGTACCTCAATACACACATAGAATGGTACCAACACGAGTACAAGTAGTCAAGTCAAGAATATGATCAATTCGTCAGTCATATGAAGTCCTTTGTCCACATCGTGGTACAAGTATCAGGTCAGGAAATACGAACACTGGACATTATGCTAATCAATATAAACAATGATAAGCCCTCTAGCTCACAAGCATCCTCCGAATTAATGATCACATGTTATCAATAAACAAGTCTCCCAACTATCGGGATATAACAATGGTACCACCTAAATAGGGTTAGCTATTTATATCAAGTAAGGAGCATGACCACTAAGTACTATGCTACCCAACTATACAAGATCATAACGCCTGCCAAATGAAAAGAGTTACCAGGTTTTGGACATTTAGAAAATTGGGAAAAATCTATATATTGATAACCTCGATATTTTCTTCGTTCTCCGAAACATTCTCAATCATCAAAATCCAAGAATCTACATGAGTCTGCCAATTTATTATTCCAGATCAATCCTCCAATTTAAAATGCTATTTAATATCTGAATTTGTCCATTTTGTAATGATGCAAAAATTAGCAAGGATTGCATGAACCACTTTAGAGCAGATTCACGACCCTTAAACCAAACAAGGACCGGGTCGTAGACTGTCTTCTTTGTAGAACCGCGCTCCTTACACTATTTGACGGACAAGACATGTCAATAGCTAGGTGACTAATATAATCATGAGTCCACCTATGTCATGACCCGCACCTAGTATAGGGGCACAAGTACGTGGGTACATCTAGCCTACGTCACAGCATCGGTGGTAGAATACTGTTTAGGTCACAATATTATCTAAACAGTCTAAGAAATATATATAAATCATAACATGTTAGTAGTAATCACATCTCTGAATGAAGGGCAATATAACATCTAGAACCTTATAATCAATCACAGATATTAAAGGAAGATAATGGCACGAAATGATATAAGATATGAAATGATGAAAGTAGAGAAGTCTAGTAGCATGAGTTAAATACACAACAAAGCCTAGAAGTCTAATAACTCAATAAATACATGTCTTAAATAAAAATAACAAGTCCAAGTCTCAATAACTGGAAACAAATCCAGTAATCCTAGCTACTAAGGCACTACTGGTGGTGCATCCTCAACGGGCACCAGCTCCAAAGGAAGCTCTTGGGTATAGTCATCGTCTACTCTGGGTCCACAGTATGTAGGACAAAAGTCCTCTAAGTCATCTAAAAAATGTTATCTAATTAGAATTAGAGCAAAGCACACCTATAATAGTAGTTCTAATTAAATGATAAAGACTATAAAATAGTTATAGTAAGTAATACATGATAAGTAAGAAAGACTAAAACTGAAAATAAAATAGAGCAATAATTAAATAAAGGACAGTGAAGATAAACAAGGTGAAGAAAGAGAGTGTAGCAATAAAGACAATACATAAAGGAGAACTCAGCTAATATAGATATGATGTGTCCAACTATATAATATAAATCAGTAAGAATGTAACTAAAGTAGTGTGTTTTGAAATACTACTTTTGATATGTAAATGGCTAGGAGCAATACGTCTCATCGCACATGAGATGTGCGACTGCTATCTTCTATATTAGACTAGTATGGGTGGTTCCAGATTTTATAAGTGTTTACATGTCTACTCAAGTATTTCTCCTGCCCGGCCAGTACAATAAATCCCAGTCTCGACACATAAATCAAGTACGAGGACAGCCAAATAAAAGTAAGTGATGCCAGAAGTAAGTCCTGATGTAGAGGCCAGACAAGTATGACGTCCGTGTCACAAAAGAGTAAATCTATAAAATACCAATCTGTGTCACCATCGTGTCAAGAATCAAGTAATACAATATTATAGACCAGAATCATAAAATTATCAAATAATAGAAACTATCAGAGAATATACTCGCCTGTGGTCCTAAGCGACGAGTGTGGATCGATGTCCAAAGTGGAGTCACAATGATCTAGATGTGAAATATCAATGTTAATTGGTATTTTGGTGTGTTAAACTTTGATATCTAAGATGAAATATGATTCTAGGTCAATTTTAGGTCAAACTAGGTCAATACGTGGTCTTTGTGGTCAAACTAGGTTAATTTGACTCAAATGTTGACTTTTAGGGTCAAATTGGTCAACTCTAGTCAAAACTAGCACCAACCTAGGTTTCTAGGTCAATACCTTATCATACCAAGGTTATCTAACCTATACTAGGCCTATCCTAGGTAATTACCTATTTGGATACTCATAAGGTATCTTGTTATACCCTAACTTATTACCCTACACATTATTGCTAAGCCATAGCTCTTAGGTAAAACCTAATCTAGTATCCATGTATCATATGGATACATAGGTTCAAATAGGTAATACCCCATCCATTTACCCTATTACACAAATACCTATACCTATACCTTAACACAATGTAAACTTAATACTTTTAACTCAAAATTACCTAAACATTACCTTCTCAACCTAACATTACCTACACACCACACTTGCACTCTCAAGCACTCATGTCACTCTCACAAACACACACACATAGCTATACTCACACACACAAACACATAAGCATACACATTCACTCATGTGTGTATCACTTACTCACATACACACCCTCTCAACACATGTGACACACACTCACCTTTTTCACACACATGTATGTGCACCTACACACACACACACACCAACATACACAAGTGCTGCCTAATGCCTATGCAAGGTATCTCCCATGCTTTAATGCTCCAGTCCTAAAATACGTAGGATTAGGAGATCATATACATGCTAGCTACGTATTGAGAGAACTCCAACATAGCTCAAATACATATAAGTTGTATGGTTGTTCTAAATCAACTATATCTCAATCCACTAAATATAAGCTCTTGTATAATCAAGTATATTAGTGTTGGTCAGACATTACCATACCGGTTCCTACAAGTAACAGAAAAGACATTATACAATAAAGTAGACCAGACTCTATTACTATTATCTTGAACAAGCTCTAAAACGAATAAGCTTGCAAAAGTAGGCTATACAGCAGCATGATCAAAAGAAATATAATATAAAACTGGACGCAATATGAAAAGGTATTTAAATAATACCTGAAATCTTGGAGAAAATAATCATTAATCCGTCATCTAATCTAAAACGAGCTCAGCAAACCTGGAGAGATCACCAGGCCTCAGGGGACTAGCAAGATACATATAAACATGACAAAATATAACAGTACAACCTATGCAGAGAAATAAAAAATAATCAAAGAAAAATCAACTGAGACACAATGGACTAAGACACCAAGATAAGACAAAGAATCTAGACATAAGGAACCTAAGACACTGGCATGACATACTAGAAGTGGCTAACAGGTCATCCTATAAGACTAGTCAGGCA
>JANAVB010025392.1:0-48502 GCA_029216955.1 Iris pallida | reverse complement strand
AACAGAGAGAAGAGGGCTGCGAGGAAGTACCAACCCCCTCTGCAGGTACACTAGCCTTGCCCCCTCACATAGCCTAAGATACGTATCCTAAAAAAGTTTACATCTAGATAAGCATACTTTTTACTATCCATTGTTATAGTTTTCTATGTCTAAGGTACTTATTACTAACTATATAGATATCTATTTGCATATTTTCTAAGTTTATTTAAGCTAACTAAAAATAAAGTAATACTACATAGCTCTGCGTGGCCCTCTCATCGATGAGGTTTCCTTCCTTCCGATGGTGGCCATGAAGGCGGTCACCAAGTTGGCATCCTCACCCCTATGTACCTATTAAAATATTTGTTTGTTATTAAATTAAATATCTTATCCTACTTTCTTTAAATAATATATATTTAACAACAAAACATACCAGACGGCAAAAATCTTATGTCATGGGAATGAATCCACCACACTACTTTTCTGCCCTCGTCCTAGCCGCCTTCGCCTTCACCGAACGATCCTGTAAAATATCATCGAATATAGGCCTCATCGCAGTCCACTACTCAGGCGTGATCTAACCTTGGATTGGTTTTTCGGAACGATGATGAGCCTTCTGGTCGTCGATCGATAACGTATTAACTTGATGGCAACGACAGAAAACTGCTTCTCGATCTGCTCAGCCCGGTGTGGTGGATTAAATATGTTCTTTACAAGAAGTAAAATAGTAAGTTATACTCGAGGTAGCTCATTATCCTCATAAACTGTTTCGTCAATGTCAAAGGTATTTCTAGCTTGGTCTTGCTATTGCCCTCCAGTCCGACCTCGTCGTTCACCATTTAGGATAAGTTGTGAAGTACATGAGTTAAGCCTGACTTGATAGGACAAATGGTTCGTAGACTTGATATCGACGTCGGTAGTTTATATCCATGAGACCATGCTTGTTATTTTCCAACCTTGATCTTGGATTAGATCGAACCAATCACACATAACGCAATCTTTGCAGGCTCTATACCATAGCTATATGTCAACTCAATAATCTCTTGTAAAATGCCATAGAAATCATTGTCTGGATTGACATCTTTATAGTTTGTAGATTTGATACACAGGAACTATTTTTGTGGAATCAAGATCAAGAAAGCTCTCTCTGATGCGGGCATTTGTGACTTGAACCTAAACTCATTCATACAATAGCTTGGCCAGATTTTGATACCATAAATTGGCCCCTTGGATAGAGTTCTAATATATTTATTCCCTAGTGTTGTCTGGACGATCGACCTAAATACCAAAAAGAAGAAATTAATTTCAACGTTACGTTAATTATTATGTAAAGTGTATATAAAAAGTAATTACCAAGTTACTTACATATGCACTCAACCAAGAAGGAAAATGACGTCTTATTTCATGTTCTATTTCTTCATCTGTTAAGTATGGTCTACTCGACCACACCTCATCATTAAATATGTTGAAAAACAACAACATATCGATTATTACTGTAATAAAAATATTGGATACTATTACATTGAGATGACATGAACATGGATGTATTAATTACTTACCCCTAGAACTTCTCTACTTCATCCTCATCGTAGTTGAGTAATATATACAACCGAGTAGCCCTTAACTCGTTGTCATTAAGAAATATCTTCTTTATTTTTCCGAAAGGCTTTTCGAATGCATTGAATACTTTCAGAATTGCATCATTAGATTCTAGGTACCCGCCGTTGTTTTTTGGGGCTCTCGTTCGATTATTGGCAATATGAGGTTTGAAATACATGGAACAAAAGTTTGTAATCTCCTCGAGAACATATGATTCACAAATAGAACCCTTGATGCCTTATTTTTTACCTTTCTCTTTAGGTGGTTCAAATGCCGCTCGAATGGGTATATCGATCGATAACTAACAGGCCCACCAACACGTGCCTCATTAGAAAGATGAGTTGGCAAATGCTTCATAGAGTCAAAGAAACCGAGAGTGAAACCCTCTCAATATTGCACAGTATTACCATAATGTCTTTCTCTTACTTTTCTAGACGATCGATAACCAACTTAGTAGAACGAAGATCTCTAAAGAATATGCTAAGTACCTGTAGTAATAATTTTGGGATGCAATCAGAATTAACCTTTCGATAAATATGGGACAGTCGTGGTTCATTCTTGTCAGTTTGTTCTCCTTCGGGTCGACGCATCTTCTCAAATTCGACACGTACCCATTAGAAAATTTTAGGCCCTGAATCCACCTGCAAAGTCTCCCTTTATTCTCCTTGTCCAGTGAAAAAATTACCTTAGGCTGCTTATACTTTCTATTGCCTTCCTCTATCAAATGTAACGCAAGGCGTCTGTATCTTCCAAGTCCAACCTAGACTTAGGATTGTATTTCGTCTATCCCTTTACGTCATTACACTATTATGTTGTCAAAGACATTCTTCTCCATATGCATCAGATCAAGGTTATGTCTGATCAGATTGGTGTTCTAATATGGCAGATCTCAGAATATGCTCCTCTTCGTCCAGTTATGAGTGTGACCAAATCCTTCACACTTGTATCCCTTAGTAGGATCTTCAATAACACTTGGTAAATCTTTAACCTCTTTATATCGTGTCTCTATGCCACCTTGGAGGTGGAATTGCCTTCTCTACAATGCCTATACGAAAAGCATTCCTGTTTTGCCAGAATGGATGATCCGATGGGAGAGATTGTCGATGACAATCAAAGAAGCACGATTTTCTTCTATATTTTAAATAAAAAGTCTTAGTACATTCCATACAATACAGATATGAGAGACGACCGTAAGTACTCCATCCAGATAACATGCCATAAGCTAAAAAGTCATTGATGTCCACATAAGTGTTGCCCTCATTTGAAAATTCTGTATTTTGGAAACATCGTACGTGTTGGTGCCTACTTATAGCTGATTCAACTCATCTATCAATTGATGCAAGTACACATCGATGTTCCTCTTCAGATTATTCAGACCTGGGATGATGATGGTTGAGAACATATATGGAGTCGTCATGCACACCCAAGGCGATAGGTTGTACGGAGGGACGATTACAGGCCAACACGAATACTGAAAGTTTAAAAGTCTGAATGGGGTAAACCGTCCGATGAGAGCCCCAATCTTACATTACAGATCCAATGCAAAATTAGGATACTCTCGATCAAAGTGCTTCTATGTCTCCATCGGATGGGTGATCCAACACTCCTTCAATCTATTTTGCCTATGCCAACTCATGTTTTCGGCAGTCTCCTTCACCATAACAACCTCTGCAACCGCGGCATCAAAGCAAGTAGTGCATCTAAAATGTCGGCTTCCTTGCACCATCAGACCTTTCTATACTAGTTTCCTTGTAGCGATTAGCACCATAAAATCTGCATACGTCTTTTTGTTGTCGTCTTTGTAGCACAAATGCACCCATTGCGACATGCATCAATTTTTTGTATCACATCCAGAGCGATCTCACCATCCTCTTAGACTGGTAGAAGTCTTTAGGTGACTTAGCACTCGCCGACAAGATCTAATCAACTTCAACAGTTGGTTGTAGCATTCTTGTGACATATTAAATTAGGCTTTATGCTCAATAGTCTTATAACCACCTCCAACGGTGAATGATCCTCACAGCCAAGATATAATTGAGTCCTTATATTCTCTAGTAACTCTATGAATTTCACAGCATCAAAATTCAGTGCCTCTTAGTTGTACCATGATTGTCCGAATCAAAACAAGGCTCCGCAGCGTCGAAAACCCTGTTCACCCACCCGTCATTGTAATCAACATGGTCATGGACATCCATATACAGTTCCACATAAGGCTCCGGCTCTGCTGCTAAAGACACAATCTTCGTGTGAGGTCTATTGATAGTAATTCGGCATAAAACCCCTAGAGTACAAATGATATGTCATGTCCACTTCTGGATGATTTCAAGTTACGACATCTCACACATGGTTCTTCTGTATTTTGGTGTTGTCCATGTACTGAGGGACCACCTTGGCAAACTGCAGGAACTGTTCTATCCTCTGTATAAATTTATCCGTATACCGCACATGTCATCATAATAACGATTATATACCATAAACGATGACACAGTTAGTAATTCATATCCCTTTGATCATAATTATGCAAAGATAAATAGACATTATTCGAGTATATTGTCCAAATGAATGCAAAGATGGATACACATGTTCATCAAAAGTAACAACTCTTATTTATGCATGATTACCAAGTCGTGATACGTGACTATCCATATCATGATTCATGAGTATCCGTTTTATAATTTGTGACTATCCGAAAACTGGTAGACATGTGGACAACTCCAAAAATACTAGAAAATGCCAAGTATTATAATTTTGTTTTCTAGAATTTTTCGTTCTTCATTTTTACATGAATTTTTACTCCTTTCATTATTTATCTTTTCTCCTTTTTTTCGGAAAGTGGTATAGCTCTAAAAGCCTCAAAAAGGCTTACAAATAAAATTTACTTTATTAGAAGGGCTGACATGGACACTTGAATTCGGACTGACACGAACACTTAACATAGAGAGAAATGATATCTCTGTCGTCATGTGTTCCTTGTGAGCCCACAAGGAACAGTTGACCTCTGAATGTCCAATAAAACATAGGTGTTGATAAGACTTGACCCTCTCGACTCCAATAAACATAGGTGTTGATGCCTTCTTTAAGTAGTAGTATCATGGTACCAACATAATTGACACTTTGTATCTTGGTGCCAACATACACTCTAGGTCACTCACTCTTGATACTAAAAATATTTATACCTACTTCTAGTACTGTATATTTCTATAGCCTATATATGTATCTATCTATCTCTAACCCTAGTAGAAATGTGGAAAACTTGATTTGAGGATATACATGTCGTCTCGTATCCCTTCTGAGCCATTCCTTAAAAGGAAATTTTACTTCTACTAGCCTTTTGAGGCTATTAGAGTTATACATGAAAAAAAAACTAAGAATGAAAGATTCAAAGGTCTTTCTCACCACATGTCTTTCTAGATATTTAGGTCATTTCATTCTTAACGTTTCTGGTAGAAACTGTAGTAGCCTCAAAAGGCTTGCAAAAATAATTTTTCCTTTAAGAGATATGATCACAAGGAACACGTGGACACTCATATACTCGAGATACTTACTTGATCTTGGCACTATACCAATCACACCTACACTTGAAACCATATCGTATCTATAGAACATATATACTTAGATGGATATGTATTTCGTATCTTAGATCAAATATATCTAGGATACAACCTTCCTTAGATAGCCTAAATTTAGGATCCGTCATACACATATAACCTTCCTTAGATTATCACAAAACTATTCCAATATGCGTGCTGTTAGAACTTATTTTTCGATATTCTATAACATTTTTGTTTTTGTGTGTGTTGTGTGGTGTGTGTGTGTGTGTGTTTGTATATATATATATATATATATTATAATATATCTATTTTATATATATATATATATATATATATATATATATATATAAAGCATATAAAAAAAAATATATATATATATATATATAAGCATATTTATATTTTATAAAATATAAAATATATAAATTTATTTATATAAATATATAAATATACAAATATGCTTTTATATCTATATATATATATATAAATATAATTATATATATATATATATATATATTATTATATATATATATATATATCTATATATATTCTACTATATAATAAGAAAACTTGATGGTGAAACTTTTGAATTTCGAAAATATCCTTACATGTCTATACTAATTAAAAATCTTCATTTTAATAAGGACAACTTAGTATTACGAATATTACCCTTTGGACTTCCTAAAGAGTCTTTCTAAGTTAATTTAAAAAAAGTTAAAATACGTACATGACACGTGCACATATGCTAGTTATATATATATATATATATATATATATTATAATTATATATATATATATATATATATATATATAAAATCAGTTTTCTCTGGGAAGAAATAAGGCAAATACAAATCTCTGATCAATTAAAGAAACCAGAGATTCAAGATAGAATAAAACAGATAGAGGAAGAATTTAAATTGCAGACTTGTAGTAATCTTCCTAATGCCTTCTGGGACAAGAAATATCATATTGTTTCACTTTCCTATGTGGATACTTTAATGAGAAAGATATCCCTACTAAGGCTAGACCTTGCCAGAATGAACATATCTGAAAATATGTAAAAAGAAATACAGGATTTAATAGACAAGAAGCTAATAAGAAAATCCTACTCTCCTTGGAGTTATACAACATTCTATGTAATCAATAATGCTGAGAGGGAGAGAGGTGTACCAAGATTGGTAATAAATTATAAACCTCTTAATAAAGTTTTGAAATGGATAAGATATCCAATCCCAAATAAGGGGAATTTGCTCAACAGAATTGTTAGAGCAAGAATATTTTCTAAATTTGATCGAAAATCAGGTTACTAGCAAATCCAGATAACTGAGCATGATGGATATAAGACTGCTTTCACAGTTCCTTTTGGACATTATGAATGGAATGTTATGCCATTTGGACTGAAGAATGCTCCTTCATAATTCTAGAATAATAATGAACGAAATATTCATTAAATATTCTGAATTTATATTGTCATATATTAGATATTTTAATATTTTCTAATTCTATTGATGAGCATTTTAAGCACTTGAAACTATGCAAGCATTTGATCATCAAAAATAGGCTGGTAATATCAGCACCAAAGATGAAATTATTTCAGACAGAAATAAGATTTTTGGGACATAATATAGCAATAGGACAATAATTCCTATTGATAGAAGCATTGAATTCGCTTCTAAATTTCCCGATGAAATAACTGACAAAAACAGTTACAAAGATTTCTTGGGGCATTAAATTATGTATCTGAATTTTATAAGAATATAGCACAAGATACAAAAAATTTGTATCAAAGGCTGAAGAAAAATTCTCCTACTTGGTCAGAAAATTATACCAAAGCAATGAAATAATAAAACAAAAGGTTAAAAATCTTCATGTTTACATTTAGCCAATGCTTAATGGTTTAAAATAGTTGAAACAGATGCCAGTGATATTGGATATGGAGGCATTCTGAAACAACGTGATCCAGAGACTAATAAAGAAGTCTTGGTTCGATTTTGTTCAGGTAAATGAAATGATACCCAAATCAATTATTCTATAATCAAGAAAGAAATTCTTTCTATAATAAAATGTATTCATAAGTTTCAGGATGATCTGTTAAATCAGAAGTTTTTGCTTATAATTTATTGCAGTTCCGCAAAAACAGTCTTCGAAAAAGATGTTAAGAATTTAGCATCAAAACAAATATTTGCTAGATGGCAAGCTGAATTAGCTATTTTTATTTTGATATTGAATATATAAAAGGGAAGGAGAATAGTCTTCCTGATTTTCTAACCCGCGAATGTTTGCAGAATGGATCGCCGGGATAAGGGAAAGCAACCCTGGAATCCCCCAAATAGGAACAACTTAGGACCAGAAAGACTCATCGCCAACAGGACAAATTTCTGTGCGAAGAAATATTGTTATATCTGCTGCCACTGATGCAGAAAAGGAAAATTTCATACAGAGAAGCTGCTGTAATGGCAGATGTTCAATCCATCTACTCTCAGAAAATAAGATCTGAGAATATAATTTGTCTCGATAGATAGGATCTACCAATGATCAATGATCCATGAAAGCTCAGGGAGAATATTTAGAACAGAATTTTTATCCCATGAAGAAATAATGTTGAAGAGAATATTTTTTGTCAAATGGTGGAATCACATTGACGAGAAGAGAGGAAATAGCAGAAATAAAATTGCACTTGCAGCCGAAGCCAATAATGCTCAGAGACTGCAGGAAGAACAGAAAATATGGATATAGATGATAATTTATTGAAGAAATATAGAGATTATTTAATAATAAAGAATCCAAAAAATTTCAGCAAGAATTAAAAATTCGTTGCCAGAAATATATGTATTCTCAAATGAGGGCACTATTTGAGGATAAGGATAATAAGTTATTATTTGATATGAAGGATGATGAATCCATAAAATCATCCGAAGCCTCTGCTGCTAATGAAGATGAAGACAAATTTTCTTTAGATGATGAAGAAAGAATAAAGGTGCAATCATCCACCAGTCATCTCCGGACGAGACCACGTGACAGTGAAAATGACCAATAGACAGTGTGAGGTAGAAAAATAAAAATGAATTGATGAGACAACCACTAATAAAAGTCATAGTGTTGGGGCTATAATAATTTATTTGGCCTAACTTCTGATAAGAAGGAATCTTCTTTTTATAAAGAAGCAATGACATGACATAAAGTCGGAGACATGTATGTACTAATATGCTACGTGTTCTTTAATGATGGTGACCAAGGCAGTACGGCATGACAGAAGGACGCTAATAACCGGACAGTCTGAGTCTGTTTGTATTATAAATAGAGGTCCTCGACCTCAGTTGGAAGCATCTTAGTTTTCTCTACTACTCTATTATAGTTGTGTGCTCTTGTACTACTTTCATATTATCAATAAAAGTTTGAAGTCTTCAATTTCCATCTCTTCTGCTGATTTCTCCGATCCTGCTTACGATTGGTATCAGAGCCATAAAAATGGTTCGTGAATAGGTGCGTTCTATCTTGCTAAGTTTTTATGTGACTAATAAAATGTAATCTTCTGTTGTTTTACTACTACTTATTGCTATATCTGAATGCTTAGGAATAGTTTGTATCCTGTGTCTATATGTTGTGGGACGGTGTCAAAGTCGTGTAGGCATTGATGGCCGAGAGGGCCTTGTTTAACCGTAAATTGTTTACATCCGTGCAACCTTTTTACTGCCCGAAGAATTAAACCTAAGTTATTTACATACTAGTGATAATAGTATTGATATTAACAGCAGACTGCAGGTTGATAGTTTATATGAAGAAGGTAGCGAGATAGATCCCTAATTTATGAGTGATCAACTGGCTCATCTAATAGGCCATAATAAGAAAACCCTTAATAAGGGTAAATCAGTAAAGAATACTAATCTGTATGAATTTCCTACAGAATTAGAAGAGTTGAACAATGGACAATTCTAAAAGTTCAACCTAAAGAAATATATCAAATTGGTACCTTCGATTTCAGATCTTCCACTGCAATCAAAACAATGGAAAGAACAGTACAAGTATCAGATAATGAGCAAATAATTAAGCTATTATCTTAAGACGATGTCTCTAATTTTAGAGATAAATATAATCTTATCCATACTGGATTAATACATATAACATTAAAACCTTTGACTCTTCAAGGTTTAAATGCATCAATTTTAACATCTCTAAGAGATGGAAGATGTTTAGATTGGGCACAGTCTCTAATGGGAGTCATGCAGACAAGTTTATGTCATGGCCCAGTCTATTTTAATGTTTATCCTAATTTGAGCATATCTTTAACAGATGCAAATCTGTTAGAAGCTGTGTCTTTGGATTTAAAGACATTAAGCATTGATAGCACCCTACAAAGTTACAGATGTGAATGTCTGTAAAGATTCAATAGCAATACCACTACCATTTGTGGTAGTGAAAGAAATAACTCAGCATATTATTCTGGGAATACCTTTCCTAGAAAAGTTGATGCCAATATAAAATATTAATACTCAAGGTATTTCTACTTTTGTAAAGGAAGATAAATAACCTTCGAATTTATTCGTGACCCAATCAATCATGGGGGTTGCATCCCAATTTTGAGATGTCAATGCTCTCTAGGGATAAAATAGCTGCAGTTAAATTTACTTACTGGGATTATATTGATGCTTTTTTAAGGGTTATTTACACCAACCACCCCTATATTTTTGGTTTATAACAAGGGGTACCCCTGATTTCAAAAAATTACACTGACCACCCCTCCCTTTAGAAAATAAAATAAAAATAGGGGTAGTTAGTGTTATAATTTTTTATTTTTATCTTAAAGTAGGGGTACCCCGTGTAATAAACCAAAAAAGTAGGGGTGATCAGTGTAAATAGTTTAAAAGTAGGGGTACCCCGTGTTATAAATCAAAAACATAGGGGCAGTTAGTGTAAATAACCCATTTTTTAATGTGTTCTACTATGAAAATGATAGTAGAAAGAATTCCTGGTTTGTAAAAATATGTCCAAAAATATTGGATCAAGAAATCCCATCATGGTTCCACAAATGGTTGTCACACTTTGGAGCCAGTCTTGAAATTCTTTCTGTAGCCATGCTTAATGCATTTGAAGAATGGGTAGAAAAGGCATAATTTTTCCAAAGAAATCATACATATATATATATATATATATATATATATTATATATATATATATATATATATATATATATATATATATATATATATATATATATATATATATATATACATATATGAGATGTGACACAAGCCTATATTCACACCCTAAACTAGGAAATACACCTATAATCATTTCACGATACCATACTAACATGTATACATACTAACTCATATGTATCTATGTTATGTCCTATACGTAATATTAATTTGATATTAATTAAACTTATGCATAAATTAGAATGCAATCCATAGACATATATACATACTCATTGACATGAAAATTAATGTATGTCTATGTCAATGTCTGATTTGTGTGTACAAATCATGTCCGATTTGTGTGTCCATGTTACTATAATATCAAATATAGACACATATATATATAATCATTGACAAAAAAATCAGTGTGTATTAATGTCCAACATATTTATGTATCAAGTATGTATATGTATGTGTGTCGTGTCAGTGAGTATGTGTCAATGTCATATTGTGTCAGTAAGTGAGTTACGGTTAGGGTAAGGGTTACCTGAGCCAGAGTCGAGAGGGTTATCGGGGCAGGGAGTTGCCGGGCAGGGGTTCGTCGAGGCAGCAGGTCTCCTGGAAAGGGTAGAAGGGGGGATCGAAAGGCGTAGGTGGTCTCCGAGGCCCGGAGGGGCAGGGGGTCGTCGAGTGTAACGCCCCAGTCCCAAAATACTTGGGACTAGATACGTATCATGCCATCTGTATACATACGAAGTCTACTCCAATATATGAAGACTCATATGTATACATAAGCTGTATAATGTAGTATTCTAAGACAAACTAAATCTCATCCATAATGAAAGAATAATATTAGAAAAATTCTACTTGAATATTTATGATACAATCATTGGGCGGAAACAAAGTCTACTACCAACTATCTCAATGACATAAATGTACAAGAAAGCGATCTACAAAATGATAAAATGAACCAAGCGCAATTGTCTTCGAAGGAATGGAGAAGACCACGGCCTTATCTAGAACACCTGTAGAAAACATGAACACAAACCTGGGGAAAAACCAGGTCCTCAGTGGGACGTAACAAGACACATAACATCATGCCATAAACTGAATAGTAAGAGCTCAATAGAAAATATACATACGTAAAGGTTCTTAACCATTCTATGTGATATACACTTTGAGAAGACAACGTTCTACGCAGGAGCTTAGGTGTTCAGCATAGATGGAGAGAGAGTGGTAGTAGGTAGCGCTCATAAGAGACACTATCGACCATGGGCAGAAAGTAGCTCTCATACGAGAACTATCGGCCCCGGGGCAGTAAGTAGCGCTCATACGAGACACTATCGGCCCAAATCTATGTGTGTACAGAACATATAGCCCCTACGCTAATAACTGCCTCCCCCCTCCACATGATACTATACATGTGTCGACTCCACGACACTGTTTAATCCTTAATAACTGCCAAGTCTTCTACATAGTCTATTAACAGTTATATCCTAACGTACGGCCTGTACATGCCAATGATCCATCAGCACGCAAGTCCGCATCTACATGCGACTCACAACTCACACACAATCCGTGGCACATCGTGACAGTTTATGAGATGCACTAAACATACGGTGGTCCCTTAACTCTAAGCTAATTGCATAAAGTATAATAATTTGCATCTATATATAGTTTTGACAGAACAACATAAAGAAAAAGTATGCATGATATTGAGCAAGAAATTAAACAGAAAAGGTAAGGTGTCTTGTCTGAGGTTATGTGCACAAGGGAATAATCCAGTAGCTCGAACCGGCAAATAAACAAAGCAAGAAAAGTCAAATCCCGCAGATGACTCCGGATGCTGCAACAAACATCACGAACGAATTTGGAATATAAGATATGCCTAGGAAATGCCTGTCCAAAAGTTAAATTCTAGAACAGGGACAAAATCATAATTTTGGGTCAAAATGATGTCCGCCGTTGGACCCGCTTTGTACCGAAATGCGCACTAGAACCTACGGTCTCTAAATTCGTCAAACTACATGTCTACGAATTTGTTTTGATGAGACGAATCCAACAGTATGTCCAATTTTGGATTTCGGTGGGCTGTGCACAAAATCGCCCGTTGAGTGGGATTATGGGCCCGCGAAAATAGCGTCCCGATAAACGGTCTCAGAATCGGACCAAACTTGGCTCACAGGACCAGAAAAATATTTCGAGTCTAATGGCGCAAGTTTCATCGCGATATGATGAGTGTGCACAAAGTAATTAGAAAATTCTGAAAAGCCCGATACGGGAAAATTTGACGGATAGGGGTCAAATTCGTCGCGCACACGCAATCAATTTAAATTTCGTCGAAGCCCTCACGTCCGCAAAGTCGATACGGACCTTTCGGTACTCTCGGTTTGCGATGGGTTTGCCCGATTTGTCGGGACGTACCTCGTACGGGATTTTTAAGGTTTATAAAAACTGATTTTTCGAGATTTTTTAATTTAATTAAAACTGAAATTTATTGTAGAATAAATAAATCTATTTGAAGGGGATGATAGAGGGTCATGTGGGCTTTCTACACGAATTTACGGATCTAAAAACGGAGTAGAATTGACAGAAAAATTGATCGGAGAAGTGGGATACCTTAAAGTGAGAATCTGTTGTTTTATTGTTGTTGTTGTTGTCGTCGTGACGATCGGGAGACGGAGATGCTGTCGCTCCGGCGAGGCTGGCACGCACGCCGAGGAGTGGAAGGAGGATGGAGGAGAGAGGAATTTGATTAGGGTTTAGTTCATATATATATATATATATTTTATATATATATATATATATATATTTTTTTTATATATATATATATATATATATATATATATATATATATATTTATTTATATATATATATTTATAAGGTTGGGGGGGAGGGTTTCGGCCTATTGTAGCGGCTGCTACAATTGCAAAGGGGCGCACAAAAAAATATAATGGAGCTGCTGCTCCTTGCGGTTTAGACTTGTATGGGTGGTCGGGTGGGGCCGACCACCCCTTTATGATTTTTTTTTCTTTTTTTTCAAATCTTTTACTTTCTATATATAATTTATTATATATATATATATATATATATATATATATATATATATATATATATATATATATATATATATATATATATATATATTTATAAATATACTCCTCTAAATTATCACAAATTCAAAAGAAAAATCTAAATATTATCTATCCATATATAAAATTAATTTAAAACATAAGTACGTATATATTTAATTTCAATTGACAAGAAATCAACTAAATAATAAAACAATACCTAATAAAATAAACATGTTTATTAATCACCATAAAATAGTTTTAAATAAAATAATAAAAATTGTCCAGTGGGAGAACTTTACTACACACCCTTATTTGGGTCCAGAAAAACTGTATCATTTTGTAAGATATTATTTAATAATAAAATACCAATAATTGTACACATAATTAAATATTTTGAATTTGTACATGAAATTCTAAAATAATTTAGGAAATATTTTTACATACGTAAAATATGTCTACATGGCCAACTTGGTCCCATCTCATGCCTACATGGGATTAAATTTGGTTCGGGCCCAATTCAGACTGGTTTGGACAAACCGGGTCATCTAAAAAAATTAATATGTAAAATAATATTTAATTAAAAATATTTTAAATAAAAAAAATATTCCCAAAATTTTAGGGGTTTTACATCCTATCCAACTTACATGAATTTCGTCCTCGAAATTTAGGATTAATAGGGCAGATAGGGTTGAGGGATAGGAAGAGTTCGTCAATACCAAAATGCAATTTAAATTTTGAGGAGGCGATAAAATGTCGTTCAACACCACCGTGCAATAGAAAATTGTGGAGTCGATATATACAAAATATATCATGGTTATGGAATTGAATAAGGATTGCTAGTGAAGGTAACAAAATTTTGAATATCCAATTTTAGAGAACAGTAAGGAATTGAGTAGACCAAAGAGAATAAATTAGACATTTAGGAAATGTGATCCCTTAAGGGAGAACTGGATACTAATCGTCTTGGTCGAGGGTTTGATTAAGTGATGATTATAATCACTCTCGTGCGTTCAAGAGGGGTTGAAAGGGCACAATGAAATTTTTAGGATTTGGGGAGAAGAAGAGTTTTAGGTGAGGATATAGCCACATGAGTTGGTCGGTGGCTATATAAATTCATGTTGAAATAACCGATAGGAAAACTAAAGGTAATATCTGTTAGAGTGGGTGGGGTTCCCACCTATGTGGAGAATACCCCGGAGAGCGACGAGCGCCATCCGTGTGTCGGAGAAGCTTGGGGAGTGCATAGATTTTATTTTGGTACATATATGGTAAGGAAATATATGATTGGATTTCCATATTACTTTGATTATATATTTATGATTGGACCCTTCATATAGTAGCTTTCCATATTATTGGGTTTCCAATTATGGTAAGCTAATTATGATTGGATTTCCATTAAATATATGATTGATTTATATTGGAAGTTTCCATATATATTGGCCTTCCATGTATGGTTTACCAAGGGCTTATAAAAGGGTGATGCATGTTAGTTGTAAAATTATCTCAAAACAAAGAGTGCTTTACAATCTTTTAGAGAGAGAGAGGATTAAGGACTATTGTGAAGGAGAGATTGCTTCGAATAATTTTTCGGCATCTCTTGTTCTTCGGAGTCCGCAATCAAATTTTTTTTTCTTTCAAGTGAGTTGTGGTGATCCGTGTTGGATCGGGAGAAGCTTGTAGAGGGTGTATTCTCTTTATTCCATTAGTGGAGGTTCTTCAGGGTTGGACTCCGACCGTCCCGTAGTTTTTTTTCGCAAGGGTTTTCCACGTCAAAAATCTTTATGTCTGCGATAGTGTTTGGCATTTTTGGTTTGTGTGCTTTTGCTCGGTTCTCTCGCAGGACTTTCTGGTTTGGGAGAACGGTTTTCGCGCTTCGTTCCCAACAGAGTGATATCAGAGCTTTGGGTTCGAAGAAGTGTCAGGAGTTGACAGTCAAACCAGGAAGCAGAGATGGATGCGAAGCCGGTGCGCATGGTGAACCTGAACGGTACCAACTACCATTATTGGCGGAGCAAGATGAAGGATTTGCTGTTCGTCAAGAAGCTGCATCTTCCAGTATTTGCATCCGAGAAGCCCAGTGACAAATCCGATGAGGACTGGAACTTTGAGCATATACAGGTGTGTGGGTACATGCGGCAGTTCATTGACAAGAACGTGTACAACCACATTGCCAATATTGAGCATGCGAAGATGTTGTGGGAGAAGCTAGAATCTTTGTACGCGAAAAAGACTGGGGTAAACAAATTGTTCCTGATCCGGACGATGATGGGTCTGCGGTACAAAGATGGTGCATCCATTACGGATCACTTGAGTGAGTTCCAGGGCGTGGTGGACCAGCTATCCTCGATGGGAGTCAAGTTCGACGACGAGGTTCAAGGACTTTGGTTGCTATGTACATTGCCAGACTCGTGAGAGACCGTACGAGTATCTATGATCACTTCTGCTCCGGAAGGCGTGGTCAGTCTGGAGTTTGCCAAGAGCGGGGTATTGAATGAAGAGATGCGGAGACGTTCTCAGGGCACTTCATCCACATCCCATCACTCAGAGGTACTAGTTTCGGAGAGCCGCAGAAGGGGCAAAAGTAGGGGTCCAGGTGGTGGCAGAGACAAGAGCATAGAGAAGTCCAAGGGTCGGTACGAGGACTCAGAGTGTTACTATTGTGGCAAGAAGGGCCACATAAAGCGAAACTGTTTCGCTTGGAAGAGAGAGAAGAAGGACGATAAGGGGAAGCAAGATGAGAACACTACAGCGGTGGCTTCGATACATGGAGGAGATGTGATCGTCGTAGGTGATGAGGTTATCACAAACCTCGCCTGCGATGACAATTCTTGGCTGGTAGACTCAGGGGTTTCAGTGCATGTATCTCACAACAGGGCACTATTTGCCACTTACACGACAGGCGACTGTGGAGTGTTGAAGATGGGCAATGGAGATGTGTCAAAGGCGGTTGCCGTTGGAGATGTGCATTTGAGGACGAAGATGGGTGCAGTTCTTGTTCTCAAAGATGTTCATTATGTCCCTGATATCCGTTTCAACCTAGTGTCGGTTGAAAGGTTGGATGATGAAGGATTCTTCAGTCTCTTCGGAAATAGTCAGTGGAAGCTTTCCAGAGGTTCGATGGTGATTGCCAGAGGAAGCAAGAAGTCCGATCTCTACTATATGGAGGGGAGCGCACAGGGGGCACAAGAGGTGAACGCAGTCAGTGATGCGTCTACCGAGTTGTGGCACAGGCGGCTCGACCATATCAGCGAGAAGGGGATGAGCTACTTGGTGAACAGGAAGGTGATTCCAGGGCTCAAGTCTATAAAGTTGGAGAAGTGCACGCACTGCTTAGCTGGGAAGCAAAATAGGGTATCTTTCCAAAGTCACCCAAGTTCAAGGAAGTTGGCGTTGCTCGAGTTGATTCACTCGGATGTCTGCGGTCCTATGAAGGTAAAATCTATTGGTGGTGCTTCTTACTTTGTAACTTTTATTGATGACTGTTCCAGGAAGGTTTGGGTCTATGCCTTAAAGACCAAGGATCAGGTGCTGCCTACTTTCAAAGAGTTTCAGGCCTCTATTGAAAGAGAGATGGGCAAGAAGTTATTGTGTGTTCGGTCCGACAACGGCGGCGAATACATTGGTCCATTTGATGCTTATTGCAGAGAGCAGGGGATACGACACCAGAAGACACCACCCAAGACACCTCAGCTCATTGGTGTAGCGGAGCGCATAAACAGGACACTGATGGAGAGGGTACGGTGTTTGCTGTCAGAAGCAAACTTGTCGGGCAGTTATTGGGGTGCGGCTCTTCTCACAGCTGCTTATGTTATTAATTTATCTCCTAGTGCTCCTTTGTAGGGTGATGTGCCTAACAAAGTATGGTACGACAAAGAGCCGTCATACAATCACCTACGAGTGTTTGGCTGTAAGGCCTTCGTGCATGTACCGAAGGACGAGAGGACCAAACTTGAGCCGAAGACGAGGCGATGCGTCTTTGTCGGCTACGGTCGGGATGGGTTTGGCTATAGACTCTACGACCCGGTGGGAAGAAAGCTCTATAGAAGCCGGGACGTGGTATTCGTCGAGGATCAGACCATGACCAACACTCAGGATTCCGAGACGCCTTCTGAGGCTGAGGAATTGCCTGAGTTAGAGTCATTTTGCTTCGAGCAGTTTCCAGAGGACATCGCAGAGGATCCAATTATGGGGGAGCCACTACATGGATTTGCTTCCAACCTTGATCATCAACCGGCTGATGGTGGTCAGGGTGTGCCTTAGGAGGATGAACATGCCGGAGAGGCAGTTCCTGAAGAGGAGGAGGCTATTGGTATACAGCCAGCACCAGTGGCTCCACTGAGAAGGAGCGACAGAGAGTGTCGACCATCTACGAGATACTCACTGGGTGAGTATGTGCTATTGACTGATGGGGGAGAGCCCGAAAGTTTTGCAGAGGCTATGGAAGACGAACACAGGCAGGAGTGGATGGAGGCTATGCAGGAGGAGATGAGTTTCTTATATACCAATTCCACTTATGAGCTGGTGCGGTTGCCAAAGGGCAAGAAGGCTTTAAAGAATCGATGGGTATTTAGAGTGAAGCAGACGGATGATGCTACTCGCCCTCGATACAAAGCGAGGATGGTAGTTAAAGGCTACGGTCAGCAAAAAGGCATGGATTATGATGAGATCTTTTCGCCTGTCGTCAAACAGTCGTCTATTCGGGTGGTGCTAGCATTGGCAGCCAGTTTCGACTTGGAGGTCGAGCAGAAGGACGTGAAGACGACATTCCTCCATGGTGATCTTGTAGAGGAGTTATACATGGAGCAGCCAGAGGGATTCTGTGAGAAGGGCAAGTCATATTTGGTCCGCCGGTTGAGGAAGAGCTTGTATGGTCTGAAGTAGGCTCCGAGGCAGTGGTACAGGAAGTTCGAGTCATTTATGGGGGAGCATGGCTATGCGCGGACGACGTCGGACCATTGCGTATTTGTGAGGTACTTTGCCGAGGATGATTTTATCATTTTATAGCTCTATGTAGATGACATGCTGTTAGTGGGTCAGAATGCCACTAGGATAGTGGAGTTGAAGCGCCAACTGGGCGCAGCCTTCTCTATGAAGGATTTGGGTGCAGCAAAGACTATTCTTGGGATGGAGATCAGCCAAGAGAGAGAGTCCAAGCTGCTACATTTGTCCCAAAAGAAGTACATTCACCGGGTACTTCAGTGTTTCGATATGGACGAGTCGAAGAAAGTGAGTTGCCCCCTTGCGGCTCACTTTAAGTTCACTGAGGAGCAGTGTCCATCTACCGAGGACGAAAAGGAAGATATGGAGCGGGTTCCATATGCTTCAGCTGTGGAAAGTCTTATGTATGCTATGGTGTGTACGAGGCCAGACATCGCTCATGCAGTTGGCACAGTTAGCAGGTACGTTTCAAATCCTGGAAGGGTACATTGGAGTGCGGTCAAGTGGATTCTACGATACCTTCAGGGCACTGCCGACTGGAGACTTTCTTTTGGTGGTGACGAGCCGAAGCTGGTTGGGTATACTGACGCTGATATTGCTGAAGATGTAGACACGAGGCGATCGACTTCGGGCTATGTGATGATGTTTGCTGGAGGAGCGGTATCGTGGCAGTCGCGGTTGCAGAAGTGTGTTGCCTTATCGACGACAGAGGCAGAGTACATTACAGCGACGGAGGCTTGCAAGGAGTTGCTGTGGATGAAGAAATTGCTGCAGGAAATAGGGCTGAAGCGAGAGCAGTATACTTTACTTTGCGACAGTCAGAGTGCTATTCACCTTGTGAAAAACCAGACATTTTATAGTCGGTCCAAGCACATCGAGACTCGATACCATTAGATACGGGATGTGGTTCAGAAGAAGGATACGGCGCTTGAGAAGGTTCATACTGATGACAATGGAGCGGACATGCTCATGAAGGTTCTCCCGAGGAGGAAGTTTGAGTACTACAGGCAGATCGTCGGAATGACGACCTCCTCCACATAGTTGTGAAGGGGGAGATTTGTTGGAGTGGATGGGGTTCCCACCTATGTAGAGAATACCCCGGAGAGCGACGAGCGCCATCCGTGTGTCGGAGAAGCTTGGGGAGTGCATAGATTTTACTTTGGTACATATATGGTAAGGAAATATATGATTGGATTTCTATATTTACTTTGATTATATATTTATGGTTAGACCCTTCATATAGTAGCTTTCTATATTATTGGGTTTCCAATTATGGTAAGCTATTTATGATTGGATTTCTATTAAATATATGTTTGGTTTATATTGGAAGTTTCTATTTATATTGGCCTTCCATGTATAGGTTACCAAGGGCTTATAAAAAAGTGATGCATGCTAGTTATAAAATCATCTCAAAACAAAGAGTGCTTTACAATCTTTGAGAGAGAGAGAGAGGATTAAGGACCATTATGAAGGAGAGATTGCTTCGAATAATTTTTCGGCATCTCTTGTTCTTCGGAGTCCGCAATCAAAAAATTTCTTCTTTCAAGTGAGTTGTGGTGATCCGTGTTGGATCGAAAGGAGCTTGTAGAGGGTGTATTATCTTTATTCCATTAGTGGAGGTTCTTCAGGGTTGGACTCCGATCGTCCCGTGGTTTTTTTCTGCAAGGGTTTTCTACGTCAAAATTTTTTGTGTATGTGATTGTGTTTGGCATTTTTGGTTTGTGTATTTTTGCTCGGTTCTCTCACAGGACTTTCTAGTTTGGGGGAACGGTTTTCGCGCTTCGTTCCCAACAATATCTTACATCTATCTATCATGTACAGTGTCTGGTCTTTCTAATATAAGTAAAGTAAAAATAATAAAGAGTTCAAGGACGATGCTATCGAGTACGAATATGTGGTTCATAGGCGACGAAAATAATTCAAATGAGAGTTGTCAATGCTGTCGCGGATGAGACTCTAAGGCAAGTTTAACTATGTCTCCATCCACGTAGAATAATTTCTGAAAGGCGGACCAAAGTGCAATAAGTTGATCAGACCATCATGCACCGGTTCTGATTAGACAATATGTTAGTGGGTGCACCCAATAAAATATGTCATGATCAAGCTTGATAACGAAATAAGCTTGCAAAACTGAAGCTACATTAGCAGCATGAGATAGTCAAAATATAAGCAAGGGAGATACTGATGAAGAAATTTTTAAATAGTCCAAGATCTTTTAAAATAGAGGCTCATCCGAAGTTTGGGCCTATACAGTTGTCCTAGTGTTTCTTTATTTATGGCTTGGTAGACTAGATAAGGTAGGGTCCTCTGAATTTAGTCTAAGTAAACTTACCAACGTGGTTCACAAGAGAAAAGGTTTGTTAGGTGGTGAGGTATTCTACCCAACTTACAAGAGTTTAGCTAGTGGTGTGATAGGTCCAGCAATCAAGATAAAATGCAAGGTTAAGCATGTAAGGAATTAAGTAGAACAAAATTATATATCGGTCGAAAGAATTGAGTCGAGATGGAATCCCTATCCGTGGTCAAAAATATATCGGTATCATGGTAAAGGTTATAGTTTGGCCATTTTGACCATAAGGTCCTATCAAGAAATAGAGTACAAGGAGATGGATTTTGGTGGGACATGATATGTCTATAGGAAGGCGGGCTCATCTAGGTCTTACATATAAAATTTATTGGAAGGAAAAGTCTAGTGTTGTACCCCAAATATCCAAGTCACGGTAAGGAACTCCAAAAGATCAAAAATAGAAGGTGGGAGTTTATGAGGTGATAATTAATGCACAAAAATAACGAAGATCAAGTTAAAGCATGAAATAAAATTAATTAAAGAATCCAGTAAAAATAATTTAGGAACACAATTCCGAAGGGAAGATAGTCTCCTAAATGAATACATTTAAGGAACCATTAACTCATTATTGAAATTGCAAATGGGTTAGAAGGTCGCAATTAAAAGATCTAGAGTTGAAGGAAGATCGAGTAAGTCGAGGTGGAAATACAGTCACATAGCTGGGTAGATGACTAACAACACTTGTGCATATACTACCTTCACGGTCATGAGTGATACGATAATTTAGTGTGGAATACATCTATCTTATTTGGACTCTATTGGTTGCCCACCATTAAATTTAACTTGAGTTTCCTCCAAAAGTTTCTTAATAAAAATTTAAAAAAAAATAAACCACAAAAATTTGGTATTCACTCTAAGATGTCCAATTTAATCATGCAAAAATTTAAATCACTTTCATAAATCTCAAAGTAAGCTTTCATCGTGTTACTACTAATTTTTCCAAAGTCTAATATTTTAAAATCCATAATAAGCTCAAGAGTTCATAAATCGTGAATCTATAAAAAAAAGATTTCCATAACCCATTAAATTTTAAAACTCAAAATAAAATTCAAATAACTCTCTAGATAAATTCCCTAGCATATAAAAGCAATCTTTAAAATTTAAGCTCAATATTTAATGCACTTAACAATTTTACTTCTATTCATACTAAGTCATACCAACACAATCACAATTTTTAAATGGTAAATTTATTTGATCAATCAAACAACCTTATCACATCATTAATATATTTTTATTTTATTTCAAAAATTTTTGATATTAGTAATCCTACATTAAACTAAATTTTCAAATATCTTATCAGTCAAATTTTTTTTTTTTATGAAATTGATAACCAAATTCACAATTTTTTTTAAAAACCAAAATCTAAATAGATTTGTAAATCCTCAATTATAGGACACAATTTAAAAATAAAAGATTTGTCAAAAATTATTTTCATAACTTTCAAATATTTTAAACCAAAAATTTAGAAATCATTACTTCCATTTAAAATTCAAAATTTACTAAACACGAAAATCGCAAGTTGTATGACGCAAATTTAAATAATTCCTTCTGTCACAATTAAAATCTAAGATCATTTTTAAACCAAATTTATAACTTTTCAAAGGTGTATAACTATAATCCAATAATCATAAATATCACAACTCGAAATTAATTCAATTTTATATTTGTTCAAAGACGTATAGCTATAACCCAATACATCATAAATATCAAAATTCGAAAATCAAAACAATTTCTTAAATCAATTGTGTATAGATTCCAACTATTTTTCTGCAGTATAAAAATAAGATCCTATCAATCCTCTTATGATCACTACTTAGAAATCTCAAGATTACAACTTCCTTAGATATCCTATTTTAAAATTACTAATAAGTAAATCACACTTTTTTAAAAAAATGCCTTTTTAATTCCATTAGAGTCTTAAATGTATTCCAATTGCCAATGTAACCCTTCTAGCCATATGGTTGACCAATAAGTATATAGTAGTGTAGTCATCTTTCTAACTGTCACTAAGCACGAAAGGTAAGAATTTACGGTAGGAGGAATTCAAGCAGGATGCAAATCAAGGAAGTCGAACGAGAGTTCAATATTTGAAGTAAAGAAAGGATGTCAAGTATGTGGATGAGATTCTAGACTCTAATCCTATATTGTATGCCCACATCGGTACAATTACGTAGCCAAAGTGACAAACTCGACCTGCATGGGCCACCACAAAAACATGTAACGCCCCAGTCCCAAAATACTTGGGACTAGATACATATCATGCTAGCTGTATACATACAAAGTCTACTCCAATATATGAAGACTTATATGTAAACATAAGATGTATAATATAGTAAGACAAACTAAATCTCATCCACAATGAAAAGAATAATAATAGAAAAATTCAACTTGAATATTTATGATACAATCGTTGGGCGGAGACAAAGTCCACTACCAACTATCTCAATGATATAAATGTACAAGAAAGCGATCTACAAAATGATAAAATGAACCAAGCGCAATTATCTTCGAAGGAATGGAGAAGACCACGGCCTTGGCTAGAACACCTGCAGAAAACATGAACACACACCTGGGGAAAAACTAAGTCCTCAGAGGGACGTAACAAGACACATAACATCATGCCATAAAATGAATAGTAAGAGCTCAATAGAAAATATACATGCGTAAAGGTTCCTAACCATTCTATGTGATATACACTTTGAGAAGACAACGTTCAACGCAGGAGCTTAGGTGTTCAGCATAGATGGAGAGAGAGTGGTAGTAGGTAGCGCTCATAAGAGACACTATCGACCATGGGCAGAAAGTAGCTCTCATACGAGAACTATCGGCCCCGGGGTAGTAAGTAGCGCTCATACGAGACACTATTGGCCCAAATCTATGTGTGTACTGAACATGTAGCCCTACGCAAATAACTGTCTCCTCCCTCCCCATGATACTATACATGTGTCGACTCCACGATACTGTTTAATCCGTAATAACTGCCAAGTCTTCTACATAATCTATTAACAATTATATCCTAATGCATGGCCTGTACGTGCCAATGACCAGTCAGAACGTAAGTCCGTATCTACATGTGATGCACAACTCACACACAATCCGTGGCACATCGTAACAGTTTATGAGATGCACTAAACATACGGTGGTCCCTTAACTCTAAGCCAACTGCATAAAGTATAATAATTTGCATCTATATATAGTTTTGACAGAACAACATAAAGAAAAAGTATGCATGATATTGAGCAAGAAATTAAATAGAAAAGGCAAGGTGTCTTGTCTGAGGTTATGTGCACAAGAGAATAATCCAGTAGCTCGAACCGACAAATAAACAAAGCAAGAAAAGCCAAATCCCGCAGATGACTCCGGATGCTGCAACAAATATCACGAACGAGTTTGGAATATAAGATATGCCAAGGAAACGCCTGTCTAAAAGTTAAATTCTTAAACAGGGGCAAAATCGTAATTTCTGGTCAAAACGATGTCCGCCGTTGGACCCGCTTTGCACCGAAATGTGCGCCAGAACCTACGGTCTCTAAAGTCTTCAAACTACATGTCTACGGATTTGTTTTGATGAGACGAACCCAACGGTATGTCCAATTTTGGATTTCGGTGGGCTGTGCACAAAATCGCTCGTTAAGTGGGATTGTGGGACCGCCAAAATAGCGTCCCGATAAACGGTCTCAGAATCGGACCAAACTTGGCTCACAGGACCAGAAAAATATTTCGAGTCCAATGGCGCAAGTTTCATCGCGATATGATGAGTGTGTACAAAGTAATTGGAAAATTCTGAAAAGCCCGATACGGGAAAATTTGACGGATACGGGTCAAATTCGTCACGCACACGCAACCAATTTGAATTCCGTCAAAGGCCGTACGTCCGCAAAGTCGATAGGGAACTTTTGGTACTCTCGGTTTGCGATGGGGTCGCCCGGTTTGTCGGGACGTACCTCGTACGGGGTTTTTAAGGTTTATAAAAACTGATTTTTCGAGATTTTTTAATTTAATTAAAACTAAAATTTATTGCAGAATAAATAAATCTATTTGAAGGGGATGATAGAGGGTCATGTGGGCTTTCTACACGAATTTACGGATCTAAAAATGGAGTAGAATTGACAGAGAAATTAATCGGGGAAGTGGGATACCTTAAAGTAGGAATCTGTTGTTTTATTATTGTTGTTGTCGTCATGACGATCGGGAGACGTTGATGTTATCGCTCCGGCGAGGCTGGCATGCACGCCGAGGAGTGGGAGGAGAGAGGAGGAGAGAGGAATTTGATTAGGGTTTAGTTCATATATATATATATATATATATATATATATATATATATATATATATATATATATATATATATATATATATATATATATATATATATACGTATATATATATTTATAAGGTTGGGGGGGAGGGTTTCGGCCTATTTTAGCGGCTGCTACAATTGCGAAGGGGCGCACAAAAAAATATAATGGATTTGCTGCTCCTTGCGGCTTAGACTTGTATGGGTGGTCGGGTGGGGCCGACCACCCCTTCATGATTTTTTTTCCTTTTTTTTTCATATCTTTTACTTTCTATATATAACTTATTGTATATATGCATATATCTAAATATACTCCTCTAATTATCACAAATTCAAAAGAAAAATCTAAATCTTATCTATCCATATATAAAATTAATTTAAAACATAAGTACATATATATATTTAATTTCATTTGACAATAAATCAACTAAATAATAAAATAATACCTAATAAAATAAACATGTTTATTAATCACCATAAAATAGTTTTAAATAAAATAATAAAAATAGTCCAATTGGAGAACTTTACTACACTCCCTTATTTGGGTCCAGAAAAACTGTATCATTTTGTAAGATATTATTTAATAATAAAATACCAATAATTGTACACATAATTAAATATTTAGAATTTGTACATGAAATTCTATAATAATTTAGGAAATATTTTTACATACGTAAAATATGTCTACATGGCCACCTTGGTCCCATCCCATGCCTACATGGGCTTAAATTTGGTTCGGGCCCAATTCGGACTGGTTTGGACAAACCGGATCATCTAAAAAAATCAATATATAAAATAATATTTAATTAAAAATATTTTAAATAAAAAAAATATTTCCAAAATTTTAGGGGTTTTACATCTTATCCAACTTACAAGCATTTCGTCCTCGAAATTTTTGATTAATAGGGTAGATAGGGTTGAGGGATAGAAAGAGTTCGTCAATACCAAAATGCAATTTAAATTTTGAGGAGGCGATAAAACGTCGTTCAACACCACCGTGCAATAGAAAATTGTGGAGTCGATATATACAAAAAATATATCATGGTTATGGAATTGAATAAAGATTGCTTGTGAAGGTAACAAAATTTTGAATATCCAATTTTAGAGAACAGTAAGGAATTGAGTAGACCAAAGAGAATAAATTAGACATTTAGGAAATGTGATCCCTTAAGGGAGAACTGGATACTAATCGTCTTGGTCGAGGGTTTGATTAAGTGATGATTAGAATCACTCTCGTGTGTTCAAGAGGGGTTGGAAGGGCACAATGAAATTTCTAGGATTTGGGGAGAAAAGAAGTTTAAGGTGAGGATATCGCCACATGAGTTGGTCGGTGGCTATCTAAATTCGTGTTGAAATAACCGATAGGAAAACTAAAGGTGATATCTTACATCTATCTATCATGTACAGTGTCTGGTCTTTCTAATATAAGTAAAGTAAAAACAATAAAGAGTTCAAGGACGATGCTATCGAGTACGAATATGTGGTTCATAGGCGACGAAAATAATTCAAATGAGAGTTGTCAATGCTGTCGCGGATGAGACTCTAAGGCAAGTTTAACTATGTCTCCATCCACGTAGAATAATTCCTGAAAGACGAACCAAAGTGCAATAGGTTGATCAGACCATCATGCACCGGTTCTGATAAGACAATATGTTAGTGGGTGCACCCAATAAAATATGTCATGATCAGCTTGATAACGAAATAAGCTTACAAAACTGAAGCTACATTAGCAGCATGAGATAGTCAAAATATAAGCAAGGGAGGTATTGATGAAGGAAATTTTAAATAGTCCAAGATCTTTTAAAATCAAGGCTCGTCCGAAGTTTGGGCCTATACAGTTGTCCAAGTGTTTCTTTATTTATGGCTTGGTAGACTAGATAAGGTAGGGTCCTCTGAATTTAGTCTAAGTGAACATACCAACGTGGTTCACAAGGAAAAGGTTTGTTAGGTGGTGAGGTATTCTACCCAACTTATAAGAGTTTAGCTAGTGGTGTGATAGGTCCAGCAATCAAGATAAAATGCAAGGTTAAGCATGTAAGGAATTAAGTAGAACAAAATCATATATCGGTCGAAAGAATTGAGTCGAGATAAAATCCCTATCCGTGGTCAAAAATATATCGGTATCATGGTAAAGGTTATAGTTTGGCCATTTTGACCATAAGGTCCTATCAAGAAATAAAGTACAAGGAGATGGGTTTTGGTGGGATATGATATGTCTACAGGAAGGTGGGCTCATCTAGGTCTTACATATGAAATTTATTGGAAGGAAAAGTCTAGTGTTGTACCCCAAATATCCAAGTCACGGTAAGGAACGCCAAAAGATCAAAAATAGAAGGTGGGAGTTTACGAGGTGATAATTATTGTACAAAAATAAAGAAGATCAAGTTAAAGCATGAAATAAAATTAATTAAAGAATCCAGTAAAAATAATTTAGGAACACAATTCCGAAGGGAAGATAGTCTTCTAGATGAATACAGTTAAGGAACCATTAACTCATTATTCAAATTGAAAATGGGTTAGAAGGTCGCAATTAAAAGATCTAGAATTGAAGGAAGGTCGAGTAAGTCGAGGTGGAAATACAGTCACATAGCTGGGTAGATGACTAACAACACTTGTGCATATACTACATTCATGGTCATGAGTGATACGACAATTTAGTGTGGAATACATCTACCTTATTTGGAATCTATTGGTTGCCCACCATTAAATTTAACTTGAGTTTCCTCCAAAAGTTTCTTAATAAAAAAAATTTAAAAAAAATAAACCACAAAAATTTTGTATTCACTCTAAGATGTCCAATTTAATCATGCAAAATTTAAATCACTTTCATAAATATCAAAGTAAGCTTTCATCATGTTACTACTAATTTTTCCAAAGTCTAATATTTTAAAATCCATAATAAGCTCAAGAGTTCATAAATCATGAATCTATAAAAAAAAGATTTCTATAACCCATCAAATTTTAAAACTCAAAATAAAATTCAAGTAACTCTCTAAATAAAATCCCTAGCATATAAAAAGCAATCTTTAAAATTTAAGCTCAATATTTAATGCACTTAACAATTTTACTTCTTCTATTCATACTAAGTCATACCAACACAATCACAATTTTTAAATGGTAAATTTATTTGATCAATCAAACAACCTTATCACATCATTAATATATTTTTATTTTATTTCAAAAATTTGTGATATTAGTAATCCAACATTAAACTAAATTTTCAAATATCTTATCAGTCAAAAATATTTTTTTTTACGAAATTGATAACCAAATTCACAACTGTTTTTAAAAAAACAAAATCTAAATAGATTTGTAAGTCCTCAATCATAGGACACAATTTAAAATAAAAAATTTCTCAAAAATTATTTTCATAACTTTCAAATATTTTAAACCAAAAATTTAGAAATCATTACTTCCATTTAAAATTCAAAATTTACTAAACACGAAAATCGCAAGTTGTATGACGCAAATTTAAATAATTCCTTCTGTAACAATTAAAATCTAAGATCATTTTCAAACCAAATTTATAACTGTTCAAAGGTATATAACTATAATCCAATAATCATAAATATCACAACTCGAAATCAATTCAATTTTATATTTGTTCAAAGACGTATAGCTATAACCCAATACATCATAAATATCAAAATTCGAAAATCAAAACAATTTCTTAAATCAATTGTGTATAGATTCCAACTATTTTTCTGCAGCATAAAAATAAAATCCTATCAATCCTCTTATGATCACTACTTAGAAATCTCAAGATTACAACATCCTTAGATATCCTATTTTACAAATTACTAATAAGTAAATCACACTTTTTTAAAAAATGCCTTTTTAGTTCCATTAGAGTCTTAAATGTATTCCAATTGCCAATGTAACCCTTCTAGCCATATAGTTGACCAATAAGTTTATAGTAGTGTAGTCATCTTTCTAACTGTCACTAAGCACGAAAGATAAGAATTTACGGTAGGAGGAATTCAAGCAGGATGCAAATCAAGGAGGTCGAACGAGAGTTCAATATTTGAAGTCAAGATAGGATGTCAAGTAGGTGGATGAGATTCTAGACTCTAATCCTATATTGCAGGCCCACATCGGTACAATTACGTAGCCAAAGTGACAAACTCGACCTGCATGGGCCACCACAAAAATATGTAGCGCCCAGTCCCAAAATACTTGGGACAAGATACGTATCATGCCAGCTGTATACATACGAAGTCTACTCCAATATATTAAGACCCATATGTATACATAAGCTGTATAATGTAGTATTCCAAGACAAACTAAATCTCATCCACAATGAAAAGAATAATAATAGAAAAATTCAACTTGAATATTTATGATACAATCGTTGGCCCAAATCTATGTGTGTACTGAACATATAGCCCCTACGCTAATAACTATCTCCCCCTCCCTATGATACTATACATGTGTCGACTCCACGACACTGTTTAATCCTTAATAACTGCCAAGTATTCTACATAATCTATTAACAGTTATATCCTAACGCATGGCCTATACGTGCCAATGATCAGTTAGCACGCAAGTTCGTATCTACATGCGACTCACAACTCACACACACTCCGTGCACATCGTGACAGTTTATGAGATACACTAAACATATAGTTGTCCCTTAACTCTAAGCCAATTGCATAAAGTATAATAATTTGCATTTATATATAGTTTTGACAGAACAACATAAAAAAAAGCATGCATGATATTGAGTAAGAAATTAAACAGAAAAGGCAAGGTGTCTTGCCTGAGGTTACATGCACAAGAGAATAATCCAGTAGCTCGAACCGACAAATAAACAAAGCAAAAAAAGCCAAATCCCGCAGATGACTCTGGATGCTGCAACAAATATTACGAACGAGTTTGGAATATAAGATATGCCTAGGAAATGCCTGTCCAAAAGTTAAATTCTGGAACAGGGGCAAAATAATAATTTTGAGTCAAAATGATGTCTGCCGTTGGACCCGCTTTGTACCGAAATGTGCGCCAGAACCTATGGTCTCTAAAATCATCAAACTACATATTTACGGATTTATTTTAATGAGAAGAACCCAACGGTATATCCCAATTTAGATTTCGGTGGGCTGTGCACAAAATTGCCCGTTGAGTGAGATTGTGGGCCCGCCAAAATAGCGTCCCGATAAACGGTCTCAGAATCAGACCAAACTTGGCTCACAGGACCAGAAAAATATTTCGAGTCCAATGGCGCAAGTTTTATCGTGATATGATGAGTGTGCACAAAGTAATTAGAAAATTTTGGAAAGCCCGATAAGGGAAAATTTGACGGATACGGGTCAAATTCGTCGCGCACACGCAACCAATTTGAATTTCGTCAAAGTTCGTACGTTTGTAAAGTCGATACGGACCTTTCGGTACTCTCGGTTTGTGATGGGGTTGCCCAGTTTGTCGGGACGTACCTCGTACGAGGTTTTTAAGGTTTATAAAAGCTGATTTTTCAAGATTTTTTAATTTAATTAAAACTGAAATTTATTGCAGAATAAATAAATCTATTTGAAGGAGATGATAGAGGGTCATGTGGGCTTTCTACACGAATTTACGGATCTAAAAACGAAGTAGAATTGACAGAGAAATTGATCGCGGAAGTGGGATACCTTAAAGTGGGAATCTGTTGTTTTATTGTTGTTGTTGTTGTCGTCGTGACGATCGGGAGACAGAGATGTTGTCGCTCCGGCGAGGCTGGCACGCACGCCGAAGAGTGGGAGGAGGATGGAGGAGAGAGGACGAGAGAGAAATTTGATTAGGGTTTAGTTCATCTATATATATATATATATGTACGTATATATATATTTATAAGGTTAGGGGGTTTCGGCCTATTGTAGCTGCTGCTACAATTGCAAAGGGACGTACAAAAAAATATAATGGAGCCGCTGCTCCTTGCGGCTTAGACTTGTATGGGTGGTCGGGTGGGGCTGACCACCCCTTTATGATTTTTCTTTTTTTTTTCAAATCTTTTACTTTCTATATATAACTTATTATATATATATATATATATATATATATATATATATGCATATATCTAAATATACTTCTCTAAAATTATCACAAATTCAAAAGAAAAATCTAAATCTGATCTATCCATATGTAAAATTAATTTAAAACATAAGTACATATATATTTAATTTCATTTGACAATAAATCAACTAAATAATAAAATAATACCAAATAAAATAAACATGTTTATTAATCACCATAAAATAGTTTTAAATAAAATAATAAAAATAGTCCAATGGGAGAACTTTACTACACACCCATATTTGGGTCCAGAAAAACTGTATTATTTTGTAAGATATTATTTAATAATAAAATACCAATAATTGTACACATAATTAAGTATTTAGAATTTGTACATGAAATTCTAAAATAATTTAGAAAATATTTTTACATACGTAAAATAAGTCTACATGGCCACCTTGGTCCCATCCCATGCCTACATGGGCTTAAATTTGGTTCGGGCCCAATTCGGACTGGTTTGGACAAACCGGGTATCTAAAAAATTCAATATATAAAATAATATTTAATTAAAAATATTTTAAATAAAAAAACATTCCCAAAATTTTATGGGTTTTACATCGAGGGCAAGGGGTAGCCGGGGTGGGGGCCTTTGGGAGGCGGCAGTAGCTCGGGGGTGGGGGTAGATTTTTTTTTGAGGGGGTTCGAAAGAATGAGGGGAAATGAAAACATAAATGTTAAACTCCTATATTAACTTATTTGCGATGTCGTAAATAGACGTCCCTAAAGGTCGCTAAAAATTTAGTTTAGTACGATGACTGTAGAACTTACATCGCAAAACGTCACAAATCCAAAAATAGTAGCGACGTTATAGAAGCGTACAATGACTATAATTTTAAAAAAACCAAGTACAGTCGCTATTCGTCGTCAAAAGCGACATCGTCTACTGGGGTCGCTGAAGTCATTAATTTTAGCGATGCAAAGTCGCTAATAACGTCGCTAAATTATCATATTTTGGTAGTGTTACCTGACAGTAGTAAAAGGCTTCAGTGATGCAAGCTGGTGCTCAGAACCAGAGAGGAAAATACGTCTTCTCCATGACTAGGGTTGCTATATCATGGAAGTCGAAGAAACAACCAATGCTCTCTTATTCATCTATGGAATCTGATTTCTATGTACTGACAGCTACAACAAATAAAGAAGAATTGTTTTGGGAGCTCATGTATGATCTTCTATTGGTTGGTATACAGATTTTGGTATACTGTGACAACCAGGAACTATAAAGATATAATCAAATGATCTCTTTAGTAGCAAGAAGAATAGCGTGCGACTGAAACACAGGACGATGAATGATCTTATCAATAGATGAGTCACTGTCGTGGTTGATGCTGGAGCTAGAAGAATCTTGCGGATCCGTTCACAAAAGGTCTCAAGCGCCATCTTATCGAGGACACAGCAACAAAGATTAGCTTGAGGATATTCTGATATTATGTCTTTGTAATCCTACCATAAATTTTTATTCTATTAGTTCAAAGACAAATCTACTAGGCATCTAATTTTTGGTTTAAGGGAGGTCTATTGACTGGAAGAATATCAAGAATAGTCGGTAGTCCTTTGAGAAATTGAGGGGTCATGGACCTAGAGCCACTTTTGTCTACTAATTGTTCTTTATATAGAACAAGTCACGTGGTGGATAGATTAGACGCATTAATAAGTTCTCATGCATTTTGAATGTCCGATGTGCTTTACAGAAAGTACGGGTAGCACAACACTACAAAGGAGAGTATTAGTCCATGCTACAATGGGGTGACGTCACATGAGGTACCTTGAGAGCGTAAAGTCATGACTTTGGGCCATATTACAACGGTGTTGCACCGCATATAGGTAGGTGGCCTAATGTTATAGAATGAAGAGTGGTAGGAAGCATTACAAAGAGGCAGGTGACCTCATGTTACAGTGGTCTCACACCACCAAGAGGTACCTCGAGAGGATAAAGCCTCGGCTATGTGAGCCATATCACAGCGACGTAACACCGAAAGCAAGCATAAGGCTTCATACTAGGTTGTATGGGACTACAAAGAAGCTGGGTCCTCTGCTACAGTAGAATTACACCACAATGAGGTATAGCCTCTGTTTTGGGCCATGTGATAGTGGCGTAGCACCACAAGGAAACAAAAGGCTTTATGCCATGAATCTTTAAAAGAACTCACATAGAGTGTATGGAAACTAGGCGGGCATGAATCTTTAATCTACAACCTGAAGCACGATTGATGATATTGTGTAAGTGGAAAGAATTACATCTATGGTACAGAATTCAAGACCTAGTCCATTCTTGTATCCTACTGTTGTTTGACCCATACAGGAAGATTTAAGTTAAAATGATAATACATCCTATTTTATGATGGACAATCACTATAGGGAACGCTCAACCATATATTAAGATATATGGGTATTGTTGTTATTTTTGCCTTTAGACTCGGCAACATAGTCCCACTTTAGCTACATCAAATGGTGATTATCTTAATATAATGCTATGTTTGTGTTGAGGTATGCACATGGGGTGTGGTGGGGCATATATGGGTGCCATATAGGGGCATTTTTGTAGGAAAAAATGATTAACTCCTCAAAGAAAGCATTGATACTTTTTGTCACATTCATGGAAATTTTCCTTGGAGCTAAGCCCAAAAGGGGCTTAGCGACTCGGACTAGGATTCAGACTCAGGCTCAAGTGTGAGACTCGTCTCACAGTATCGATATTTGTATACATATACGTCTTTTATATTGTATTCTATATTTTCTAGGATTTCGAAGTACCGGAAGAAAAATTAATTTTTGAGACTTTACTCCTTGACCGGTATAACGCCAGCATAGCAGTATGTACCGACGGTATACTGTCAGAAAGATAATTCACTTATCGATATTTTCAATTTCTGATATTTTCATGAATAATGTTCTGATACTTTCGTGAAGATTGTTTAGATATTTTTATGAATAGTAAAGATACATTCTATTATCCAATAGTTTCTTAGTTTTCATTTGAACGGTCGAGATTAATCCTGATCATGATCGGACAGTCACGATTAATTCACATTCTCTCTCTATATATATATATACCCTTTCATTTCTTTTCAAAATTTCTTTTTACAATCTTTCTCCACTTTTCTTCACTTATCGTTTCCTCTCCATTTTTCTCGTAAGCTAGGAGCTTGGTCTCGAGGCCTCAGAGTGTGGTTTCTGAACCTTACTTGGTGGTAGAGTTGAAGAGTTAGGCTTGAAACTATATTAGGCAAGTAAAACTTGCCGAACTACTAGACGGATATTGTTTTACTGCTATTTTGTTTTCTATTGCTTTAATAGTCCAGTATTGCCTAGTACTTTCTTTACTAAATATATTTCTCTCGAGATTTTTGCCATTTTGACCATCTCGAAATTTGGTCTGAGCTAGGTTTTGATTTCCAGTGAAATTTTGATATTTTCTTAATAGGAAAACTTCGTATCAAAAAAGATACCAAAGTACTTGCCATGAAATTTAGTATATATTCTATATATGTCCTTACTCGATTATTTTTTTCATGGTTATACTTAAATTCTACAACTTTCGGAACAAGATTTGGTTTCTAAAATTTATTTCAAGTCCTTAGTGTTACTTCTTGGACACAAACGGTATATCGTCGTTATACCAATGTATACCGACGGTATACCGATCTGTGGGTCCTTTTTATGTTGAAAGTATGTTGTTACGATTATATGCCGGTGTACTGGTATGTACCTCCGGTATACCGATCATGTGCATTATATTTTCCAACAAGTTTTGTATCCCCATTGTCCCGCATACTGTCGATATACCAGAGTATACCGCCAAGATACCTAAGTTATGTATCTCTTGATTTTTCTTTCGATTTTCTAATTTCTAACTACTTATTGCTCTTCTGTATATGCTATGCCATGTTTCTTGCTATGTACCACCATGCATGCCTGGATTTCTTGTATAAGTCTACTTCATCTGATACTGGCCCGCCATGGCGCACTTTTGATTCTTATCTTATATAGCTTGATATAGTGGCCCATCGTAGCACACTCTTGATCCCTGTACATATCTAGATTGATATATTGGCCCATCGTGGCACAATCTTGACTTTTGCCTTGTCGAGCTTGATATAGTGACTCGACGTAGCGCACTCCTATCTTGATACTTGTATTTCTTGTTATGGCTTGTTATAGTGCACTATTGCTTGTCTTATCTAGTCTTGTATGTCTCATGTCTACAATTGATTCTGCGGAATGCCACATCCGAAATCCTAAAAGAAAAAAGTTAAAGACTAAACAACTAGCTTGATTGTCAAGATGCATTAGGAGCGAAGAATTTTTCGATTGATTGCAAGCCCTTTGTTTCGGCCTTCACCATAGATTTGGCGCTACTGTCATGATGAGCACATTTTCAGTGTACCGTCGAGCGTTGCACCTTTTACATGTCTTTAGGATACACGTCTATTTGGCGGTATCTACTATATATTATCTTTGTCATCGTCCTGGATAAGTTGGGTAGCCTGCAAGGCGGGCAACCAGATTGGATTCTTAATGTGTAAATGATAGTAATTAGGATTGTGATAACCCTATTTAATTAATGTATCAAGCCGTACTCATTGCTTGGCCGTGATTAATAGATGGAGTCCATTTCTTATCTTGGCTAGTCTAGTCTTGCTCCAACTTATTTTATTTATGTACTTAGATTCCTGCTATTCCTGTACATGCTATTAATCCTGCTACAAGCTCGACTTCACTACATGGTTACATGCCTGGTTCTACTACTTGTCTTACATGCTCTCCTACATTTACATGTTTACTTTCTCGGCTTTACCTTACATTATCACATGCTTGGTTTCACTTAACATGCTCATATGCCTACCTTTACTGCATATTTCCAATTTTCTTTCATACTTCTTGTGGTACCTTTATATTATTCATGCTTGCTTTTATTAATTAATTTAGTGTTGTTATGATTTGCTAGCTGGTTTAGCATATAGTTTGGCTTCCTTTGTGGTATTTGCTATTTGGGGGTCTGACCCCACTAGTTTTGTTTAACCAGATTTGGTTGAGGAGTCCAAGGATCTTTCGGACCTTCCACTATATAGTGACCATCCAGAGCACCAGGGTGCAAGAGTGGGTGTTCTTTCTCTTATCCACTCTTATCTACATAGTCTTTTGCGGCTTTAAGCACCGAGCACGTATTTAGCTCATATTTTGGACTTGACATTTTGGCCTACAGGCTTAGACATGTTTTGTATATTCTAGACTACAGCTAGAGCTGATTATGTATCACTTACACTCTTGTTAGTTTTTTATTTTGTATTACTAGCTTCATGATCATCTATATATTATAGTTTGGGACACTTTACATTCTTATATGACTGATGATCGTACACTTGTACTTTACTTACTTGTCTATGATTGAGATATCTAGGATTTGCTTGACCTAAAATTTAATTGTTGGCTTGTAGTATTAATCCCTCTACATCTACAGATCTGACCGTAGTTTGAGGTACTGGAGTACTTTAGTATACGTAGCTGACATGGTCCATCCCTACTTGCTAGTATTTTGATTCAGGTGTGTGACATAGGTTTTGGTGGTGTCCTATGCCGGTCTGATTTATCAGATATGTGGGGTTTAATTGTAGTTATCTCAGTCACTAAATCTTTTTCATTGATATCCTTCATATTACTTTATGTCTTTGATCTTTGACATGACATCTACATTGATCATTCTTATTCCCTCAATTTTGATCCTGGTGTCATTTAACTTCTTGGGGCACTGTTCCTGATCCTTCTGATTATCACGCTCATGTTGCATAGATGGTAAGTCAGCATATGTCTGTTCCGTCCATTCTGGAGGCTCAGTTTCGACATTCGGGAGCAGATTCTAGAGTCGACCTGAAGGCAGAGATGCCAGTTTATCATGATCATCCAACAGTGCTAGCCGAGCCAGAGCAGCTAGAGAATGTTGTTCATGAGCTGGTGGGTGTACTTAAAGGTTTTATGGCGACACAATAGTGTTAGAGTGATTTTCTTACCCAGTTAGATCATAGAACTTTGGAGAGGGGTAGCGCTCAGGTCTACAATTCTGTGATCAGCTTCAGGCGCCTCCATCCCCCGTATATCTATGGTACAGAGGATGTGACGACGTCCGATGCTTGGCTTAAGGATGCTAAGGCTATTCTAGAGGTAGCAGGGACACCGGCTAGGGAGCGGGTAGCAGTGTTCAAGCTTCTCTTTGACTTGGCCCGCGATTGTTGGGCTGCTTATAAGATTTCTCTTACAACACCTATTGTTTGGGCAGACTTAATGAGAGGTTTCAGACTTGGTATTTTGATGCGGTATTGTATTATGATTTGCAGCAAAGGTTTAACAACCTCAGGCAGATAAACAGGACCATCCATGGCTATGCGATGGAGTTTAGTAGGTCAGTCGGTTTGCCCTTTCCTAAGTGGCAATCAAGTTGGACCACGCGAGGAGGTTCTAGCAGGGACTTCATCTAGAGATCATACTGGCAGATGAGCAGCATGAGTTCCAAACTTTTGACGCCGTGATGAGGGCGACGAAGAGGCATGAGTACACCTCCCAGAGGATTGTGGGCAAAGTCGGAGTCCATAAGAGGCCTCACATTTAGAGAGGATTTTTTTTCCAGTCGTCAGCATCGGCTCCAACAGTTTGAGCCTTGACGATTGGATCTCCGAGGGGATCGACTCTGGCAACTTTCTTTCACCAATCGTCTCAGCAGCATCCTCAGTAGTAGAGGAAGTCTTCTACAGTAATTTATTCCTATTATGGGAAGGCAGATCATGTCTTGTCATACTGTTGTAGGGCACAGTGCTTGTGCCTATCTTGTAGAGCAACATATCACATGAATAGGGGCATATCCTAGCTAGGAGGAGTTCGGCTGGATCATTTTATTTCCACCAGCATTCAGTAGTTCAGAATGCCAGCGACGGTTCAGCAGCAGCATGCTCAGAGGCCACTACTGATGCAGTCTCAGCAGTTCCAGTAACAGAGGCCTCAATAATATACTAAAGCTCAGGCTCAGATTTAGGGCATAGAGGTCCAGCACCTAAGGGTCAGGGTCAGGTTTTCACGCTTTCTATGGAGGAGTCACTTACAGCGGGAAAGGTGGTCGCAGGTACCATTCTCGTTCACTCTCATTCAGTTTCATCTTTATTTGATTTAGGTGCTTCATGCATTTATATCTGCACGATTTATGACACGAGTTAGATTAGAGCTCAACTCATTACCTGTAAGGTTGAATATACTTATTGGTTACCAATGGTCTCATGGGAGTCGATCGAGTTTATACCTCGTATTGTGTCATAGTGTGCGGGATAGTGTTTCCCGCAAGACTGATAGAGTTTTCTATGGGCGATTATGATATCGACTATGTATGGATTGGTTGAGTGCTCTACACGCTATGATAGATTGCCATGCTGGCAAAGCTATCTTTTGTGTCCCAGATGTGGATGAATTATTATTCTCTACAGGCAAGGTAGAGTCTTTACTGGTTGTCATTTTAATGACAGAGGCCGAGGAGGTATAGTTTTCCAGAGTAGTATGCAAGTTTTCCGATGTATATTCCGAGGAGCTTCCGAGTATGCCTCCAGTTCGAGAGATTGAGTACTACATTGACTTGATTCCGGTAGAAGCAGTATCAGCAAGAGTCTACAGGGTGTCTCCTTTAGAGTTGTTGGTGATGTATTAGTCTATCGAGGAGGTTAGGACAAAAGGATTCCTTCATCCTAGTGGATCGCCTTGGGGAGCTTCGGCCCTTCTTGTATAGAAGAAGAATGGCTCATCACGTATGGTCATTGACTATCGTCAGCTCAACGTGGTACCATGAAGAACAATTATCCCTTGCCCAGGATAAATGACTTGTTCGATCACTTTGAGTGGAGCATTTGTATATTGGAAGATCATTTTGCAGTCTGGGTACCATCATATCAGAGTCAGAGAGTAGGATATAGCCAAGATGGTGTTTAGATCTCGGTATGGCCATTGAGAGTTCCTTGTTATGCCTTTTGGAGAGACTAATGCGCTGGTAGTTTTTATAAATCTCATGAATCGCATCTTCATGTTCCACTTAGACCAGTTTATGATAGTGTTTATTGATGATATCTTGGTCTACAGTCAGATTATGGCAGATCACGAGCAGCATCTTCGTGTGGTTGTTTAGATTCTTCGGGACCATTGGCTTTATACGAAGTTTAGCAAGTGTAATTTATGGCTCGATCGAGTCTCTTTTTTGGGTTATATTATTGTCGGAGGTGGTGTTGAGGTAGACCTCAAGAAGGTAGAGGCTATCGAGTGTTGGACAGTACCTCGTACAACTTTAGATGTATATAACTTTTTGGGATTAATATGTTACTATAGGCGGTTTGTGGCAGACATTGTTAGGATCTTCGTACCCTTGACACGACTGACATATAAGGACATGCATTTTGAGTGGTCAGATGCTTGTCAGGTTTCTTTTAAGAAGCTTGAGTGGAATTTGATTTTGGCTCCTATTCTGACTTTATCCATCAAACCAGGTAGGATTACGGTGTATTATGATGCGTTAGACCGAGGATTTGGATGTGTCATTTTGCAGCATGACATGGTGATAGTTTATGCATCTCGGCAGCTTCGAGACCATGAGAAAACTATTCGACGCACGATCTTGATTTGGTCGCGATTGTGTATGCCCTCAAGCTCTTGAGGCATTATTTCTTTAGGGATCGAGTAAAATTTTTCACTAATCATAAGAGCTTAAGGTATGTGTTCACCCAAAGGGATTTGAGTTATTGAAGGACTATGATGTTGATCTTCAGTATCATCCGGGGAAGGCAAACATTGTTACAGACGCTTTGAGCAGTAGACCTGGAGTCTACTACTTGACGTGACAGCTTCACCTTCTGGAGGACCTTCAAAAGATAGGCATTAACGTAATGCTACCTGGTGAAGGAGGTTTGATGGCAGGCTTGTAGGTTCAGTCTATATTTATAGAAAGGATCAAAGTAGTACAATTAAGCGATGCAGAGCTTCAGCAACTCAGAGTAGAGTGTGTTGCAGGGCGCAAAGAAGAGTTGTGCATCTATGAGGATGGGACACTCCGATTTGGGAGTCGTATTTATGTACCGAATAAAAATATCAGGCACAAGATTATATCAGAGGCCCACAATTCTCAGTATTCTGTTCATTTAGGAGGGATACAGATGTACCGTGATATTTGTAAGCACTTTTGGTTGATCGGTATGAAGAGGAAAATAACTCGATTTGTTTGGGCTTTTAAGCTGTAAGAACCCCCCTCTCTTTACTCTTTTCCCCTTTCTTTTATTGACTGTAGTAGGTTACAATTTTTATATTTTTAGAGTTAATGGGTATGATTTGGGAATTAGAGGGAGTGTTGCGACAACAACAAAGACGAGCCCCTCCTCCTTTCAATTCATTTAAGTTTGGATAATTTTATGATTATTGATAGTCAAAGATTATGGTTGGTATAGTGATGGGGCATGACCCCTGCTGCCCTTTCAATGATGAATTTTTGTGTTTTAATTATTTTCTAATAACAAAATTTTGGGAATTAGGTTTTCATAACTTATTATTCATATCTGTTAATCACCAGTAAGCTTAGGGCTGGCTGCCTTGGGCTGTTTGAACTTGGACTATTTATATATAGATATAAGTGTATACATATATGTGTATGTATATGTGTATATATATTGTTATTGTTATAATTAATACTCGTTTGGTATTATTGTAATATTTTATTAAATAATTATATGATAAATAATTTTTAGAAAAATGTTTATAACAAAATTTGTCTTCTAGTTTCAAAATTATTTTAAAGTATGTTATAGTTTCTATCTAACTAAAATAATTAGGGTTAGAATCCCTAAAATGATTTTTGGAGTTTTTATATATTATCTAAAAATATTACGATTAATAAAAATATAGTTTCTAGTTATTATAAATAGATTTTTGGATTGAAAGGGATTTTATATATATATATATATATATATATATATATATATATATATATATATATATAAAATTTAAAATAATTTCTTGGGCTTTCAGATAGTGTGTATACATATTATGATCAATAAAAATGTAGTTTCCCAGTATTATAGATGATTTTTAAAATAGTTATATGTATTTAGTGATGCCATTTTTCTCAAAATCTTAAATCGCGACTATTAAATCATTTCCTATTTTTGGTTTGATTATCGTGACAAACTCTAATTTTGGGCTTCTATATACAAAACTAGGCTATTTGGATTATTCTGGACTCAATGGAACCAATGTGTCGCGTTTGAGACCATATTGTAGAGTATAACATCATACCAATTATGTGTCGACACGTTCGTGTCGCGTACGTCGACTCCAACCAATTCAGGCGTGTACATTCTCTGATTATTTTCATCATGATAGTATCTATATTACCTGCTCTAGACTAGTTTACTTGATGATGACACATTGTTACACGGATTGGTACTAAATAGATCTTGTCAGAAGATGTTATCCCTTATCGGGTACATCGGGTATTTTATGTTTATGTACATCATGTACTCATTGTATTTGTATTATTTATGTACTCTCATTTTCTCTCATGTACTCTCATGTGCTTTATGTGCAATTAATAATCATTTATGTAATGTGTCGTAATTAGATCCATGTGTATCGATTGGGGCGGAGGAGTAGAAGTAGTTATGTGATTACATCCCTTAGTATAATCATGTACATGTCGATTATATTCTTAACGTATAATCGAGTTACCGTAGAATAATCATGTGCAACCTAAACCAATCACATAACTATCTTATGCTCAAAATTACTTGTGTTCATTTCAAGTTAACATGTTCTTTATCTTATTCATGTACTTAGTTCTTTATATCTTCATGATTTTATTTCTCAATTTCTCTGTATTTCTATTCCAGTACATCATGTATTTTATTCTATTGCGAGTTATATATTTCCTACCATGGAATGGAACTGCTTTCAGAGTTATGTACTTCGCTCCAATCCTGACTGGATAACTATTTTTAATATAATGTTTTGTCCCACACCCTGGACTTCATGATGACAGTTCTCGATGTACTTTAGATCGTGAGTTGACCTAAGGAGTGCTCTAGGCCATCATTTTTGATTTATGTCTCGTTATCAGATTTGTCTCCGATACATTCTTGTTATGTATGTTCATTTATAGACTAGTTATTTTAGTGTTGTTGACATCTTTCCTATTTCATATGTTTCTTAGCTGTTGTGATGTGATTTGAGTACATGTGTTATTATGGATCATTTAGATGTTGTAGAAATTTATTCGGTACTTGACAGCGTTATACCACCGATACTGCGGTGTAGGCTGGGCATGGCCCACATACTCGTGCCCGAATATCTGGGTGTGGGTCATGACACATTTTTATGGTGGCCCATGCAGGTCCTTCTTTGCAACTAATGCGAAGTCGTGGTAGTACTTAGGCTTAGCCTCACTACTGTGAGCTTGCCCTAGGATAAGGATTTGAGTCATAAAATATTCTAGGAGCTTTGGTCCTCAATCACATATTAGGAACTCTTGATAGATTCTAGGGATGTCCCTTGAGAATCTTACTTCAAACTATATTGGGTCTTTTTTCATTTCGCTTTTGCTTATCCTGATTTTTGAAATACTAATCCGTTGCTATTCTTGCATTCATATGAGTTTTATGGACTCTAGAAGGAACAAAAGAGTAGAAGTTGAACTTATATACCATTTAGGTTGAGGAGAGAAAATGATTAGCCAATCTTATATATAAAGTTCGAGAATTATTTTAGGACATATTCAAGAAATTTTGAATTTTGACCAAGATAGTACCTTTGGGACGACCCCTGAGAATCTCACTCTAGACCCTATATCGAAATCTGTTTCCACTTCTTAGCGTTTACTCTTCCTTGTTCATTGATTGAATCTTAGTGTTCATTGTTAACTTTGATTTGATATCGAGATGAATTTATAGACTAGATTAAGATATATTCTGATGACATGTTTGATGAGGACAGTGTGAAATAGAAATGTCTGCTTTAGTTATGGAGTCTAGAATTTATCGCAGCCATACAAGCTGGCATGATAAAAACATCGAGCCTGAATTGGGGCATACTTATCTTAATTTTGGGATTTAGAGATTTTCGCAGCCATACCAGATGGCGTGGTTAGCATTCTAGGTAACATGATTATAGGGTATATACCTTATTTGTGGACTGTATCGTTTATTGTAGCTATGCTTACTCGCATGATGAGAGTTTTGGGTAACATGATTTCAGGTAGACGTGTATGGTTATCAGACCATATCTTAAATTGGTTCACTCCGTTATGACCTGATGAGCAAGATAAACTTCTATCATCATTTTCTTCGTATTAGTTGTTCTGTCCTACTTGCATCCATCAAACTCTCTTATATCTAAGTCTGTTAGCTACACTTTGAAATCTCTTGAATTATCATATCTCTATATCTGGGAAAGGTCGAGGAAGTATTATAAATCATCTAGCTCGGAATTTATTATCAAGTAATGACCCTCGTAAGAATATATAATGTTAGACACTAAGATAGAATTCGTGGGGTAAGGATATGACTGAGATTGAGAACAAATCAAGAGACCGGTAATATCAAATTGGAAAGGTTACATATAGAGGAATATTTTGAGTATGGATTATTTTTGATATAACGTTGGAGGATTTCGAGTAATATATATATATATATATATATATATATATATATATATATATATATATATATATATATATATATATATATTAATGACTATAATGGTAATATTTCGTAAATGTATTTTTAGAACTAATGAGGATATTCGAGGTCGAGTTATTTTTTGAGGACTTGGATATTTTTAGATTACTGATCCTTGAGATATTTCATATTCGAATTAAGTCTATGATAATAAATTTAGGAATTTAAATAATGGAGAAGAAATTATTACCGTATGTGATGGTGATACGAGATTGAGTCAAGGATTGGTAGGGAGAATGATTGAGAACTGGTATGACATAGGATTTTTGAGTTATAGGAAAATCTTGAGACCTTTGTAGAAATTCTTAAGTTTAAGAAGGATAATGTTTGGCTATATAAGTTGATGGAAATGTGAAGGTTGATTTTTAAATAATAATAAATATTTTAATATGGTATAGTGGTATTAGATTTTATTATTACGAGGAGTATAATTTGAACAAATGTTCAAGGATTTCATAAAACTGATTTAGGGATTTCGGATCCAACATAGGACAAGGTGGAGGAATTTGGATTTCAGGATGATTACATTGATAGTAGGTTACAAAAATCAAAAACTAATTTGAGGAGTCCTAACATGAGCATGCTTTATGGGTAGTACCTTGGGAATAAAGGTCTAGCCTATAGTATTTATAGAATGTTTCAATCTTCGTGGCTGAAACTTTTTATTTTTGTTAGTAGTCATATTAGGGTTTGATTTTTTCATGCCCCAGAACCAAAATACTGGAGAGCGGGGGACAGACAGCCAGCGACAGACACAGCCAGCGACATACATTAAAGTGCAACCCAACTCGCAGTACGGTTACGACTCTCTAGATGCATGAGAGTTTATCTACAAGCCAACAGTCTCTTATGGTCAAGAACAAGCCTAGTGTCTTAATATCAAGCAAGAAAATAATTGTTAGATCATCAGACATACAAAGTAAGGCATCCCCAAATATTGCATATTCATATGATCATGAAGCTAGTCATACAAAATGCGAAGAATAGCAAGAGTTAAGTCATACATGATCAACCATAGGATTTGCCAATCATGTAACAGCCCTTAGGCAGACAGAAATTAAGTTTCAATACGATCTAACACTTGCTCGGCGTCTAAATGCCTAAAAAGAATAATTTACAATAGAATGGGAGAACAAAATAAGAAAACCCACTCGTTGCCAGGGTTACATCTAGTATTCACCATCTGACTGGAAGGCTGGAAGATCCTCGGTGCTACTCCAAAATCTGGCCATACAAAACCAGCTGGATCAGAACCCAGAAAGAGCAAATGCCACAAGGGAGGCTTCACCAGGGAACTAAAACTAGCATATTATAAACCGAAGAACAGATAAAAGATCATAATTAAATAACATGAAAGATAGAGGTAAAGGACAACTAACATGCATTAGGAAAATAAGAGGTGGAATATAATTCCCATGTTAATCATGAGGCAATCATTCAGGCACGGCTAATCAAGTCCTATGGTTTGCTATAATTAGCTAACTAGGATTGTCACATGCCTACTTACTAACAAGATGGAATTGAGATGTTCCTGCAGTCATAAGCCCTAAAGACTATCCAGGTTATCCAGGCGGAAGTTACAAGAGTTCATCAAGAATTATAAGAATTTTAGTTGACTTTGAGTGCAACATATGACAGTGTGCTAGAAATGCGCCCTACTCGACGGCAGGCTACAAGTCCACAAGTGTGGCCGGGATAACGGGATCGCCTGTAACTGAAAAATCTTTCTATATAAACTACATGATCAATCTAGTCGTTAAACTAGTCAGATTCATTATGAATCCCTGACCGCGATAACCAGGAATCCATATCCTAGACATGATGCAAGATGAGACAAGTAGCTTGTACAGGCACAATCAACCACGGAGTCAAGACAAGAGTTACACTTAGCAAGTCAGGATTGGCTGTCGCAACAGTTATCAAGATATATATGTTATGGCAGGTTTACTTGTCATGTCAAGAGTACTTGTTAGGAGTGTGCCTTGACGGGCCATAATCAAGATTATCAAGACGGGATCATATTATCATGTTCAAGCAAGTTACTAGCTCAGATTACCAAGTTGTCAAGTCCGGACGTCGCAATTTAGGTCAAGTATGTAAAACATGCCACGAAGATAAAAACTATAATTGAAATTATTAATCGCATATGAACTTCAATTAAGTCCTATGGCTTGCTATCATTAGCTAACTAGGATTGTCACAGGCCTAGTTACTAACAAGATGCAATTGAGATATTCCTGCAGTCACAAGCCCTGCAGACTATCCAAGTTATCCAGACGGGGTTACAAGAGTTTATCAAGAATTAAGAGAATTTAGGTTGACTTGGAGTGCAACACATGACAGTGTGCTGGAAATGACCCTACTTGACGGCAGGATACAAGTCCACAGGTATAGCCGGAATAACGGGATCGCCTGTTACTAGAAAATCTCTATATGAATGACTTGATCAATCTAGTCATTAACCTAGTCAGATTATTATGAATCCCTGACCATGGTAACCAGGAATCTATATCCTAGACATGACGCAAGATGAGACAAGTAGCTTGTACAGGAACAATCAGCCACAGAGTCAAGATAAAAGTTACACTACCAAGTCAGGGTTGGCTGTCGCAACAACGATCAAGATTATACTTGTCATATCAAATTTACTTGTCATGTCAAGAGTACTTGTTAGGAGTGCGCCTCGACGGCCACAATCAGGATTATCAAGACGGGACCATATTATCATGTTCAAGCAAGTTACTAGCTCAGATTACCAAGTTGTCAAGTAGGGTCGTCGTAATTTAGGTCAAGCACATAAAACATGCCACGAAGATTAAAACTATGATTGAAATTATCAGCCACATATGAACTCCAATTAAGTGAAATAAGAAGATTCTTGAAGCCAAGACAAAGATCTACAACTTTCATGTTTGAGTTTTACAAGATTTTAGCAACAAAACAGCTTAAACAGGCAAAAACAGCCATTCCGCGCGGGACACACAGCATGCGCGGGTAAAACTGCTCATGGTACGCAGGGCGAGAGACCACGACGCGCAGGCATGGCAAAAAATTGCGTAGGCGTGCTGTCACGACCCGTACCCGCTTTTTCGAATACGAGACGTGTCCAAGCCAGCCTACGCCGCAGAGTCGGCGGTAGAACGCTGTCAAGGCCATGATGCTCAAAATCATAAAATATAACATTTATTGCTCATTCACATTTCTAAATTGATTACAACTCTTACAACATTTATAATTCAATGAAATATAAGATTCATACAATTAATGAAAATGATACCACTTCTCTATCTAATTTTAGGTTTTGTCTGCAAGAACACCCGTATCTCCCAATGCTAAGTGAAGCCACAACTAACCTGAAAAATGTTAGTTTCCAGTCAGGAATGGAACAAGCACACAAACCGACTGCAATGCAAAAAACACAATAAATTTACAAGACATGAAAAAACATATGTGAGGTAAGAACAAGAAAATAACTGATGTCATGGCAAGCGGTAGAGAAAAGGAAACAAATAAACGACAACTATCTAGGTGTTTTGAAATATCTGTTTCGACATGTGAACGGATAGAGAGTAAATCAGGCACCCTGCACGTGTCGTGTGCAGCTGCTATTCTCCATAAAAGACACGGAGGATAGTTCTGGGTAGTCCACATGTCTACTAAGATATTTTCCCTCCCGACTAGTACTCATGGACTCGAACAGATGATGAAACACGAAAATATGACAATCATAAATATAGTAAGTAGAGATCCATGATACTAATTTTCGTGTGACGAGCGTGTCAACAAGTAGAAAGACATATGTATAAATATGAATTGTATAAACTACTATGAATCGAAAAGCAATCAGAAAGTGCACTTGCCTGGGGTCCTTTGCTGGTGGGGAAATGTTTGGTTTACAACCAAACTTTTACAACCTTTTTACAACCTACACCCATTTGCTGACATGTGGGCCAGGTCACCACCTGGCCCACATGTCAGGAAATGGGTGAGTGGTTGTAAGAAGGTTGTAAAAGTTTGGTTGTAACTGTAGCATTGTTCTTGCTGGTGAAACCGACAATACCATTGCCTTCATAATAGTTCAATTGGCTAGGGCTGATGTGCAGGAGTCCAAAGTTGGCAAAAGAAATAGGAACACAATTAGCTATGATCAAGGATAATCTAAGAAAAGGTTTGTTTTAGTTATTTCCACTAACCCATTTTTAGAACAAGAACAAAAATATGTTTTCTTTTAAAGAATATGCTAAAATATACTAAAAGCTTTATTTAAGGACATACTATAGACTTATAAGAACTACTTGTAGATTATAAAGTACATTTGTAACATATTTAGAAAATTTGTAAGTACTTATATATCAAACCTATTATAATGCTACTTATCAAAAGTCCATTGAAATATTTAGCATATATAAAGGAAAACGACTTATAATATACTTAAAACAAATTTTATTTTAAAGCCTTCTAGCATATAAAACTCAATTTAAATTATTTATAGCTAGATCCTTACCAAAAATTTATTTAGCAGCTAAAGCCAATATTTGGCCCCAAAATGTTATATAAGTAAGCCCAAATAACTTATAAACCAATATATATATTTATTTATACCAAAGGTTGTAAGAGCCCACTAACAAAATCCATTTATTCAAATATTTATATAACTAAGTTTATCTATGAATCTTAAAACCCTATAATGTATATAAAGCTCAATGAAATAAACAAGCTAAACAGTTTAAGACCACATCCATAAGTTAGCCCCAAATATTTATTTTTAAAAAACCCATACATATATCTCCAGCCCAATTAAGTTAAC
>JANAVB010025391.1:0-35218 GCA_029216955.1 Iris pallida | reverse complement strand
AGTTGGTCGAAGACAGAGCCGCGTGGAGCAGGTGGCATGCGGCTGGAATCAATAATCTTCATGCGGCTGGCAGTCGTAGCCGCATAGGTCTTCTCCATGCGGCTGGAAATCCTGGCCGCATGAGTGTTCTCCATGCGGCTGGAAATCCTGGCCGCATGAGTGTTATGCATTTGGCTAGCAGTTTCAGTCGCATGGTCATCATTCTTGCGGCTGGCAATCTTGGCCGCATGAGTCTTCATTTTGCGGCTAGTGTCCTTGTTCGGTTTCTTCCTGGAGCACATAGAGTCATTCTTTGCCCCTGCAAGTCTAGCATCGTAGCATTTTTCTCTGCGGACTTAGGGACAGCAGAGTCCTCTATGGCTTGAAGTAGGGCCGCACGAGAGTCGCCTTCGCCGTCTTGGGCAGCAGAGTACTCCGTCCAAATCTTGGGGAGGAGCAAAACTTTGGCCTCCACTCCCTGCGAGCCGTCTTTGTGCGGGTTCGCTTTTGGACCGGGCCAGCGCTTCCTTCAGAGAGCATTTTTTCAAATGCCTGTTCGAAGCGGACGACCATCTTCTGTTGCATGGAGCCAAGTTTGGCTGCATCCGATTGCGTCACCAACTCCTCAGCGTAGAGAAGTTTGTTCCAGCAGAGTCGCCATCGTATTTGCCATTGATTGTAAAAGAACAGAACAATTATCGGAGGACTGAACTTAGACTCACAATACAAACTCGATTGTACAAAGAAAACCTAGGGACAAAAACCTAGGTACATCAATCTAAGTACAATTATTTATTTTAAATTTTGGGGGGTGACGATAGAGGCTCGGGAAAGCGACAGCAGCTCTGCCTTATCCTTGGACGATGGTGCAGCCTTGGCTCTGTAGAAGAACTGCTTGGCGTTGATGAAGAAATGCTCTCCTTTCAATTTCTCTCTGACTCTCTGGATCCGAGGGGGGGTGTGCTTTCTCTTTCTCCGCTCACTGCTGCTTTGCAAGGGAATGGCACCTCGCTATTTATAAGAGTGGGTGACATCATTAGGGTTTGCAATGATTGTCCATTCTCAAAATTCGGCGGTTAAGGATCAATGAATCTGGGCCGTTCATAATAGATTTGAGCAATTAATGTGATTGCATCAAATCTCTGTAGGCAATTAATGATGATTGCCATAAATACTCATGATTTGTTATGCCAAGCTCGGATCTCCTGTCACGTGTTCAATTTGATTGATTGGAAATGATCTGATTTGATCCCAGTAATTATGAGGATGGCACTAAACCTGGTTGTTAGGATTTGTTGATGAATCTTGCCACGTGTCCCACTATTATTAGGCTGATAGCTGTAGGGACGCTGGCAAAATCGCAAGCCACTTAGGAAACCTGAGCCGCATGAGGATTGTCCCCCCACTGAGCCGCATAAGGCTGGCCACATGTCAAGGCTGCTTGGGAGTAGCCTCTGAACATTTGAACCGCATGGAGATGAATCTGAGCCGCATGAGCGTAGGCGATCGCATGATGGGTGGCTTCTCAGTGAGCCGCATGAAGATAGTCCAACATTCTCCTCAAGTTCTAGCATATGTTGTACCGTCAACTTACTTGAACACAAATCTCTAAAGAAGATAGATAACTCGGCCAGCGGAGTCCACACATGAGAAGGCAGCATCTCTCTAAAAGCGATAGGAAGTAATCGCTCCATGAAAATATGACAATCATGACTCTTCATCCCTATCAACCTGCGTTCGTTGAGATCGACACATCTCGCCAGATTCGATACGTAACCGTCAAGAAATCTCAACTTTGAAATCCATTTACATATTATCAGTTTATCATCTCTACTCAATGTAAATGGTGCTGGAGGCTTCACCCAGTTACCATTGGACCTTTGCGACAGATGCAACTCTAGACGCTTGCAAATAATTTATAAGTCCTTCCTTGCTTTAATATTGTCTTTCATTTTTCCCTTAATATCTATCACAATATTAAATATGTTGTCAAATTTTTTTTAATATGCATGACATCAAGATTGTTTCTTATGAGATTGTCCGGCCAATAAGGCAAATCCTAAAAGATACTCCGTTTCGTCCAATTGTGATGTTGTCTGAAGCCTTAAATGTGATGGCCCGATCCCAGATTTTCCATGACAGTCGATAAATCTCGAACCTCTTCTCAAACTACAACTCCCGTTAATCTCAACGGGAGAAGAGATACTTCCCGTTTACCAGCCCTGAAGTCATCTCTGTTCCTTCTCCACGAATGTGACGAAGGAAGAAACTGGCGATGGCAATCAAAAAACACGTCTTTCCTCCATTCTGAAGGCGGAATGCCTTACTCTTCCCATGCATATCGGACATGACATAATACCATGAGTACTCCACCCCGATAACATTCCCGTAAGCTAGAAAATCGTTGATGGTCCACATGAGCATCGCCCTCATCTGAAAGTTATGTTCCATCGATATATCAAACGTCTGGACGCCAAACTGCCATAATTGTTTCAACTCATCCACCAACGGTTGCAAGTAGATATCGATGTTCTTCTTTGGATTTCTTTGACCGGATATGATAAGTGTGAGGAACATGTAAGGAGTTTTCAAGCACATCCACGGTGGTAGATTGTATGGGGTCAAAATCACCGGACAACAAGAGTATTGCGTCTCCGACTGTCCGAATGGAGTGAATCCATCAGAACATAAAACCAATCGAACATTCCTAGGCTCCTGCAGCAAAATCTGGATGACACCGATCAAAATGCTTCCATGCTTCTCCATCGGCAGGATGAGATAATTCTCCTTCATCCATCTTTCGTTCTTTGTTATGCTATGTCATGTGTTGTGCAGTATTTGCAGACATATACATCCTTTGCAACCTATTTGTGATTAGCAATAACTGCATGTACTTGTACGGGCACATCCGCGTCCGAGCAATTGATTTTCCTTTGCCCCAGATTGGCTTGTACCGGTCCTTGTCACAGAAATGCATTTATCTTTATCACTGTTCTCCTTGTAGTATAGCATGCAACCATTTCAACAGCATTCTATCTTCTGGTAGCCCAATCCGAGTTTCTGCATCATCATCTTCGACTTGTAGAAGCTTTCAGGTAAATCATTTGATCCTTTTGGCAACAACTCTCTTACAAGCTGAATTATTCAGTCATAGCATTCTTGTGGTTAGTTAAAATTAGATTTAAGATTCAACAGCCGCATCACCACCGACAATACCGAATGAAGAATCACAACCCGGATATAACGGAGTATCAGCATGCTTGAACATATCGTAGAACTCCTTTGTATTAGGATTCGGATCCTCACGTGCCACAGTAAAATCTAATACCATCTTACGTGCCAAGTTTGTTGGTTGCCGATATTCAAAATGATCTCCAAGAGTAGAATCTCTCACCTCGATATTGAAGAAGGACTGAGATTGCGAAGCCGAAGATTCTCCTTGATTAATCTACACGTTGTAGTTCGGCATGAAACCCTTCTTGTAAAGGTGCTCTCTCACAAGTGATACCTCTATAAATGGTATATTCTTACATTTGACACAAGGGCACTTTATGCGCCTTTCGTCCATGAAATCGGCATGGCTACTTGTATATATGCGAAATTGCTCGACGCCCGCCTTGAAATCGTCCGTCAAGCCAATCATACTCTCATGTTGCCGATTGTACATCCACGAAAGACTCATTATTCTAATCCACGTGAATGATTCTGCACCAAGAATTAAGATGCTATATATCACTTGGTATCATAAAACAAACCTAGTATAACTTGGTATGACGTACCCCTCACGTACATTCACTTATAAAACAAACCTAGTATAATTAGGTATCACGTTGATACTCAAGTATCAAATTCATACTCAAGTATATATCTCATTGATCAATCAATTACCTTAGTAATCTAAAACTACTACACCTATTTATTTCGTATCCGTGTCTCGTCAAATTTCTAAAACAATTATACCGATAAATTTATATTTATCTACTATACCCACTACTATACCGATAAATTTCAAACACGAAATTGAAATTGTAACCCTAGAACATGTTGAGAAAACATAAACAAAGCATAAATAAAAATAAATGAAAATTAGGTTTTAGGGTTTCGGACCTTGAAGATGTTGGTCATGGAGAGGATCTCGGAGAATGGGGGACGTCGGAGGGAGGGGCGCCGGAGGGAGGACGCCGGAGGGGGTGGTCGTCGGAGGGAGGGCGCCGGAGGGGGCACGACGGAGGAGGAGAAGAGGGAGGGTGTACGAGGTTTCGAAGGAGGAGAAGAGGGGGGACGGAGTGGGGGAGCACGCCGGAGGGAGGTTGTCGCCGGAGGTGGGGGCTCGACGGAGGAGGAGAAGAGGGGGTGGTTAGGGGGTTCGATCGGAGGAGGAGAATAGGGAGGGGGCCGGAGTGGGAGAGGGCGCGGAGGGGGCCACCGGAGGGGGGTCGCCGGAGGGGGCCACAGTCCGGGGGGGTGATCGCCGGTCGGGGGGAAGAGAGAAGGATTTTGAGAGTGAGAGAGAGATTGGAAATTTTCGAAATTTAACTAACTTTCGAATTTTCACAGCAAATTAGCGACAGAAATTTTACGTCGCTACGCCGTCGCTACATGGAAATGTCACTAAGTAGTCGCTCGTTAGTCGCTACCTTTATGAAAAAAATTAGAATAAAAATTAATCCTTCCATTTCAACATTTACAGCAGCTTAGCGACGTATATATCTGTCGCTAATCAGTCGGTTGACATATTCCGTCGCTAAATGGTCGCTGATCCATCGCTAAACTTATAAAAAAATTAAGTGAAAAAATTCGTCGCCCGTAAGTCGTTTGTCGGTCGCTAATTGGCGAATGATTATGCCGTCGCTAATTTTCAGTCGCTATTTGCCTGTATTTTGGTATTGTTCAAACTAGCCTCCAAAGCAGCAATTCTCTACTCTTGACTGTTAGAACTGGAAGCATCTTGATCTTCTGTGACGACATAAGCAGTCACTTCTCTAGCTATTGAAGACGAGCCAGTAGAAAAGATGATTCGTTCAGAACTTTCACAATCAGTATCAAAGTCATATAAGGAACTACCCCTAAGTCATATAAGGAACTACCCCTAGAATAAATGATAGGAATGTCCTTTTGACTGAAGGAATCTTGGTTGGAATCAGGAAGATTCTTTTGACCGATTGTTTCTTGGTCGGAAGAAAGATTCCTTTGATCGATTGTTTCTTGGTTGGAAGGAAGATTTCTTTGACCGATTGTTTCTTGGTCAGAAGAAAAATTTCTTCGACCGATTGTGTCTCGACTTCTTGATCTGGTATATTGGTATACTCCTTCACCGGATTCATGAATCCGATCTAAGTATTATTGACTGGGATTGCAGGATGCATTGCGTCTCGGACGCTTTTTACCCCCAGTGCTTCGAGACGTCATGTTGACAGTGACATACAATAATTTATCATCCAGTATCATCGGTTGAGGAACCTGAGAGTAATTCAGACGGTCGAAGACAGACCGTTTAGCTGATTGACAACAGCATTTGATAACTACCTCATAGTGATGGTTATAGTGATGTTCTTGGGGCTGTATTGGATGAGACGGATTTGTGACCTTCCGCTTCTGTTTAAGAATTTCATGGAGATCAGTCACAACATCAGGATGAGAAGAAGTTAAAAGAACATATTCCTTAATGATGTTAGGAACATGATTCCTATTCTTGAGATGTCCCGTTCCTTAAGTGTACAAGGAAGTGCTGAGTTGGTTAGCATAGGTAAAGGGGTTCTTGACTTCAGAAGTTTGTTTCTGACGCAAGTTAGCCACTGGCGCATGTTGTTTGCATTTTGCTGAAGTAGGTGTTAACTGATGCCTATTGAGATAGGTGCGCAGGTCAGATAGATTTGCTACTTGTGTATTCGTCTGAGATACTAGCAGCTTACCCTGCTTGGATCTTGAGATGCGCAAGGTTGGAAGATCCGTAGTTGCATTTTTGGGATTTGGCAAAATTCCTTTTTGTGTTGCGCAACCTGTTCTCATGTGCTTGCCCTGGCGCAACTGAGTAACAGAAAGTTCAGTTTAGACAGAACTCACTTTCTTAGCAGAGATTTGATTGTCTATGTTTATAGGAGTATAGTTCCTGCCCAAAAGAGCTTTTACACTGACTGGCGCATAGGTGCCACCAGAGATACTTTCTACCGAGTCAAGGACTGGAGAAGAATTAGAAAATGCCAAATAGCGCTTTCCTTTATTCTGTAACGAGGCTGGAATAGGTGTATTCCTTGCCAAGTTCAAATTTGAAGAAGGAGTAGCTAAAGAGCATTTCTTTTTTGTTTTGTGGTTGAAAGGCCATAGGCGCAGGTTGCGCAGGTTGAGGAAAGGCCAAAGGGCGCTTCCCTTTGTTCTGTCTAGCACTCTCGCCAGATACATTTTTTCCCGAGTTCAGAACTGGAGAAGATAAGGGAGTAGTCAAAAGGCGTTTCCCTTTGTTCAGAGCCGAAGAAGTAGTAGGCGCGGGTTGCGCAGGAATTCTGGTTGGCAGAGAAGCAATCTGCGCAAGTTGCACAGGAGTTCTGGTTGGTAGAGAAGAAGTCTGCACAAGTTGCACAGGAGCCTTGGATGGCCGAGAGATAGTCTGTGCAAGTTGTGCAGGAGCCTTGGATGGCAAAGAGACAGTCTGCACAAGTTGTACAGGAGCCTTGGATGGCAGAAAGACAGTCTGCGAATGTTACATAGGAGCCTTGGATGGCAGAGAAGACTTGGGAGTCCACACAGTGCGCGCTTTGCGCTTAGCAACAACGGCGGTGCGCCTGGTACCCCCAGCACTGATTATTGCCTTGTAAGCAGTTTGGTCGACTTTAACGACCAAAGTCTTCTGCGTCTTGCCGATCGACGCGGTATCACATTGAGTTATCACTTTCTCGTCAGAGGAGAAAGTCGTCCCCAGCAGAGTCGTCATTTTGTTTGCAAAAATAAAAGTTTAATTTCTACAAACTAAGAAAGAAAGAAAGTACAAGAGTACAATTGATTTTTGGGAAAGTACAACTATAGGAATCTGATCACAAGACGATTACTTTATCCCTTGGACGATGTGATTTCGAAGACACGAGCCTCTGGAAGATGCAACAGTACTTTGTCAGTTGATTACGATCATTAGTGATCCTTTAGAACTGATTTAAAACTCTATTTATAGAATTTTGAAATAACTGTTTTCTAAGTTACGCGCACTTCAGGTTGTGCGCCTTCTATCCAGTTGCGCGAACGGTTACTTGAACTGCTGGGGATGCGTGGCATCATTTGGGTGAGATACGCATGGTCGTAGGAAGTGTAGCGGACACATTCTTCGAGATTAGTGGCATGCGCGCCACATCATCCTGCTTCTGAATAAAAGTTGATCAAGTGGCGCCAACTAGCCAGGTTGTGCGCGGGCGCAACTCAACAACTGGCACCTCTAACTAAGTCTTTTGTACTGTATTGATCAATTCGTGCGCTAGTTGACAACTTGCACGGGCCAGCTGTCAGCATTAATTACTTGCGGACAAAATCTTCTCGAACGTTGCATTACGCAGGATTCGAATGGATTTTCTTCGACTGACGAGCTGTCAGTAATGATGGCAACCGTTACAGCTTCTCGAGGATGCTTACCACGTGGAGATCGCGCACCCTGGCTTAGGCGCAACCTGATACTGGCGCAACCTATTACTGGCACAACCTAATGATTTGGCGCAACCTAATGATTTGGCGCCACTTAATGATGCCGCACTTTAATGGGTGGCGCCCCTTGATTTTTAACTTCTATAATACCAATACTTATTTATACAAATATAATACTATGTATACAATATCATATGGGCCCAATATTAATCTATATGAATTTTTCTACAAAATATTCATGGACTTAAAAATCCCAAGCCCATACAATTAATCGGCTCTAAGCCCACTCTATCAACTAGCCAGCCTAAACAATTCACTCTAAAACATCCTAATAATATAACAGAGGGTTACTGCGTCCATTAGGGCTTAGATGTTCACATAATAACCTAACTACTATTATTAGCAATCCATAATGAAAACCTAACACTAATACACATACATTAGAAAAGGGGATTTAATGTTGCATCTGCTCATAATCTCTCTCTCTCTCTCTCTCTCATCACAAAATCTCATCATGAAGTCAAAGTTTTAAAAGAATGGAAGGGCTATTGACATAAACTCAAAACCATTTACTAAGAGCTTCCTTATATTAAACCTAAATCCCCACATACATAGCTACAGCTACTGCTCCCTTAAATTTGACCCCAAAAATCATTATTCACCAAAATAGTTAATAACACAAAAATCGTAACACCGAAAGAAAAAGGGAAAGTCAAATTGAGGTCATCATTCTTCCTCAAATAAAAGCTCAAAATTAATCGAAAGAGAGAAGGCTCACAAAGAGTTCCCGACGGCGGGGCTGCTAGGGGTTCGGTGGACGGTGCCGCACAGCAACGTCGGCCACGGTGTGGTGGCACCGGTGCTGGAGGTGGACTTGCCTGGGGGCGGAGCGCTGTCGTTCGGAGGCGGCAGCAGTTCTGCGTACGGCCAGGCGGAAGAGGTCGGCTCGGAAAGGAAGGAACTCGAATGCCGACTGAAAGGTGAGGGATTCTCACTCTCTCCCTCTCGGTGGTTGTATGACCTGTGGTGGCGACAGTAGGATAGGTGGCGGTGTGTGGGTTCGGGTGTGGTTTTTGCTTATTGTAACTCCTCCCCCCGAATTTTTTTAAATTTCTATTCTCAGCTATTTATGTTATTTAAAAACATGATTTAAAATTTTCTCTTGAAACGTATCGAATTATTTGCTATTATTTTGTATATCGAAAACTAGCTAAAATTTATGATTTGAAAATAATAAATTAAAATAAAAAAATTCTTTAGATTTTATTATTAAAGATATTCAATTATTATTGTTCTAAGCAAAGGATTTTATTTCAAAAATATTTCTAAAAATATCATAAGTCTTTTAAAACTATTTATTATTATTTTAGACAAGATTTTGTGTAAGAAATATACGATAACTAGTTTTGTTAGTATCAAATATTAATAAAATTATTTTGGTAGTTATGTATATAATCCACTATTGGATTAAGGTTATCTTAAGTCAGTTTAAATTATTGGTTAATATCTTGCCAATAATAAATTTGTTAATTAATTTGGGTTATATACTTTAAATTAACTTTGATAAGATAATTTAGTTTTCAACTTTATTGATTTAATTCGTTTTGATAAATATTAAATATTATGTTGAACATTTATTCGAGCTAGATTTAAATTCGGACTAATCAAATTACTCGATCATACTGAATGTTGATTTAGATTAAATAATTATCTACTAATAGGCTTTATTTAATTTAAATAGATTTTTAAAAGTTTAATTGATTTTGAATAAAGGAGGGAGGGTTGCAAAGCCAAAAGTTGAAGGGCTTTGGTGCAAGTATTCAAATCTCTGGTGGGTCGACTACTTCGTTCCCTGCACTCCAAAAATGGTTTCGAATTCAAATAGGAGATCTTCAAATCCTATGGATAGCTAAGCAACTATCAAATCTGAGTTAAATCAGATTCTTCCTATCTTTCCCACAAATCAACAGTAAGTATATATAGGGAAGGGTCAGCCGATTCCTAAAAACCTTAGCATCTACATCCCTGCCCTGTCGCGGCCTTGTCACAAACCCTGCCATCGGGACACCACCGCGACCAAGACCACCATCATGACCTCCATTGAAACACCATCGTTGCTGTCTAGACTGGCCACCCCCACCATCGTTCATCGCCTCCATATTTCCCTCGACAGAACTCGCCAACCTCCAGAACCACCTCTCACCCAGGCACCACCAACACCACCACGGCTACTCCGGCCAAACAACCCTCCATCTCCCTATTCCTGCATCGACCACCACCTAGATCCTAACCTCCCTCGCGTCGTTGTCGTCGTGCCGTCTTCCCCGAGTTGCCTGCTGCTCTGTCTTCACTGGAGCCCTTCGCTCGGATCCGTCCTCGAACCGATTTGACGTCGCTATGTTGTCATAGGACCGAGCTCGTCGCCACCACCTCCTCCGCTCAAATCCGTCCTCGAACCGCTTCGAAACCGCCATGTTGTCATAGGACCGAGCTCGTCGCCACCACCTCCTCTGTACTCGACGAGTCCCTGTGCTAGACGTGGAGCCATCAGAACTGCAGTACCGCCGCAGTGCTCTAGCGCAGACGACCGCACCCTCGTCTTCCGCGGCTGAGCCCTGCAGCGCCTTCTTGGCTGCGATTCGCTGCCTTTCGTTCCCCCGCATCCTTATCGTCACACAAGCGCCGCGGTACCAAGATCCGCCACCCGCCGCCTGAATTGCGTGCCGTGGACCACCGACCGCGTAGCTTCTCGTCGCCACTATCTGAGAACTCCCCGCGCCCTCGCGAGCGAGTACCTCTCCGTCGTCCGGAGTACCACCTAGCCCGACCGCAAAGCCCCTTCTATCCCACCGCTCAAGCGCTCCGTGACCAGACGGATGTGCCGCCGTGCGGAAAACCCACGCTTTAGTCAACTTCCGAAAGTGCAAATGAAAGCAAAAGCCCATGTGGTGTTGTGGCTTTCTTTCCATTTCAAAATTCTCATGATGACAGCGGATTGACCATTTAAATTAGTGTTATTTCAGAGACCATCGTTTCCAACCACAAGAAACTACAAAGGTTAGTGTTAGACCTATGAACATGTGTGTGCACTTTTCTTTTACAATGTCAAATTCGAAGTACAAATTTTGTTCTTTTTAATTTTCTATTGAGAATAATAATCTTTCAAGAATGGAAAGAAAACATAGTATTATCATTATCATCTTATTAACAAAGACTTTTACACAGTACACGAGTATGAATAATTAATATTATTGTTATTAGTGCCATTAGTGAATACATGTATGTATGTACTTAATATACGTATATGTTTTGGTTTTGGGGGCTTACTATTTTGGGTCGATGGTTTTAAAAGGAGTTTATATGAATCTTTTGGGCTTTAATCTTTAAACGTTTCTGATATGTTGCAAATTAGATTTTTACTATTTTATGGGTCATGGGGTTAAGCCAAGTTATTTTATGAATAAGAGTTATAAATTATTTGGGACTATATATTTAGATAATAATTTGGATACAGATTTATACATTTAGTTTTTGGCTAATTATATGGGATTTGGACTATTGTGTCTTTAAAATAATTATTCATAAATAAAGTTTATAAACTACTTCTGAATAGTTATAGATGTATTTTCTAAGTATGTATCTATTAGTTTATTTCCTTAATGTGGGTTCTCATATAAATCTAAAATATTTAGGTTAAAATATTTGATATATAAAACTATTTTGGTCCTTGCAAAAAATAGACGGTTTAATGGTTTTTTATTTATGTATGTCCTAAAAATCAAGTTGCATCTATCAAATAGGCAGAGAAGTCTCAATTGCGCACCCTTCAAATAAACTGCGTCGGAGATAGATTGCGCTGCAAATCAAACGCGCGAGCCGAACTGCGCTACCATCCGAGCGCGCTACGCTGACGTGGCAATGCCATCATTACCTGACAAAGATCAGATCTTCTGACAGGCCTGACAGCCCGAAATACGAGGAGTCCGTTCGTTTCTTGTGCAGCACAGCGCTCGAGAACAGCTGTACAACCTCAGCACAGTTTTCCAGTCCAACCTCAGCGCAGTTTGACCAAGTCTGAATCCTAGTGCTATCCATTGACTAGAAGGAAGCGCAGTCTGAAGCTAGCGCTATTCGGTTAGCAGCGATTCATCAAATAACTGATATGTATTACGTGGCTTACATGCCATCAATTGCTCGCCACGTGGCAACCACCTGTACACGACTAAGCGCATTTCAATCAAACAATGCCACGCGTCTGAATACAGTTAGCCTACGATCGAGCAACTGCCCAATAGGCCAGCGCAATTTGCAGTCTGCACAGTCTGTTGACAGCGCAGTTCATCATGCGCAATCCAGAATAACTACAAAATAGTTATTTCTAGAATTCTATAAATAGAGTTTCAAGTCCTTCATTAAGGAGATCAGATCATTTATCATCAGAGATCAGGAGTTCTTGTCCAAGTGCTGCTGCATTCTTCAGAGGCTATCGTTTTCAAAGTTCACATCGTCCAAGGGATAAAGCGATCGTCTTCAGATCGGATTCCTATAGTTGTACTTTCCTAGAATTTATTGTGCTCTTGTACTATTCTTTAAAGTTTGTGAAATAAAAGTTTTTTGTTTTTGCAAACAAAATGGCGACTCTGCTGGGGACGACTTTCTCCTCCGACGAGGAAGTGACAACTCAATGTGACGTGGCGTCTATCGGAAAGACGCAGAAGACGCTGGTTGTGAAGGTCAACCAGATTTCCTATGAAACAATGATCAATTCCAGGACCACCCCTCGCACTGCAACCTCTGCCACGAGCAAGGTTCGGTCAGTGTGGACTCCCATGACTGCTGCACAGTCTGCTGTCTCCTCCGATAAGCTGCCAGTAGCAACTTCTGCCCTTGTGCAACTCCCTCTCTCTTCTGCCAAGGCCCAAGCCACTTCCTATGATGCTTTGGCAAAGTGCAAGACCCCTTTCCCCTTGGCGCAACTTGCTGCAACTATTGCCCCTGGACAACCAACTGCCCCTTCAACCAGAGTGCAACTTAAGCATTCTGTCACTAAAATTCCTACTACGCAAGCTGCAACTCTTGGAGTTTCTGTGGCCAAAAGGCCATCTGTCAAATCCTTCCAGGCGCAATCGGCCAAGGCGCCTACTGCTACTGCGCAAGTGGCCATCCCTCCTGTTCCAGCGCAGTTTAAAAGGGATAGCCCTTTGGCTAATCTTCCCTTCTTCTCACAGCAAGGGGAAAGACTCTGCTCCTCTTCCCAAGTACCCCGTTACTCCTGCGCAATCTACTGGGGGTAGCCTGTTGACTATTCCTTCCCCTCCCCAGAACAAAGGAAAGGGCCCGTTGGTCTTTTCTCAAACTTTCTCTTTCTACGACTTGGAAGACAACAGAAGGAAACGCTCTTTAGCCAACCCTTCTTCACAAAACAAGGAAAAAGGTCCTTTGGTCTTTTCTCAGTCTTCTCTGGTTTTTACCTTGGAAGATCAATCTCAACGTGCCTCGGCACCGATCAGTACAAAGACCCTCTCAAGCAAGAATTCTTCTTTCCCTACCAAAGGGAAATGTACCGATCAAAGAGGTATTCTGCCTACTCCGGTAGCGGACCTCCAAGATCTCCCAACTCTCCGGATATCCCGCTCAAAGCAAGGAAAATTAGTGGTGTCTCAGACAGAAACCCCTGGGGTGAGTTTGCTGATCTACGGGTTTATCTCAATAGACCTCGGTCTACATCAACTTCGGCAAAACACAAGCAGCCAATGCCGAAGATGAACCTGCATCAGAGGCAAACTTTCAGGTTGAAAAATCCTGACACCTATGCTAACAAAGTGAGTACTTCCCTGTATACTCACGGGACAAAACATCTGAAGAACCAAAACCATGTTTCGAATGTTGTCAAATAATATATCCCTCAAACTTCTTCTCATCCTGCTATTGTTCCTGACCTCCGAGAATACCTTAAGAAAAAGCGGGACAATATCTCAACACCTCCAGTTCAATCACTTGAACGCCATTGTAATCACAAGGTTGTCATCAAGTGCTGTTACCAGACAACAAAATGATCTGTCATCGATCGTCTGAATTTTGCAACTTCTAAACCAATGTCAGAAGACGAAGACGAAGTGTTGTATGCTTCCGTCAACATGGCTTCTCAAGACACTGGGGGTAGAACGTGCTCCAAATACGGCAAGCCTCGCAGGCCCAGCCAGCGTTACTTAGATTTACTCCAAGAATCTTCTGAAGGAGTATTTCGACACACCCGATCCCGAAGTCGAGACACAATTGGGCATAGAAATCTTCTCCAAGATCCTTCTGGTCATCTCCCTATTTCTGATTCAGGAGATGATTCCTTCTCTAATTATGATGCATACAGCGAAAGTTCTGAACAGACGGTATCTTCTACTGTATCTAGAGAAGTGACAGCCTATGTTGTCACTGAAGACCCAGACGCTTCTAGTTCAGCGAATCAAGAACAACGAATAGCTGCACTGGAGGACAAACTGAAGACCATGGCTGAAATGGTTGTAATTATGTATTCTATCATCGTGGCCCAACATACAGTACCACCGACCACACCTATTGTAAATCCTGAGATTATAGCATCGTCGGTGCCTATCAATGCAGGTATGGGGGTAGTATCTCCTCAAATACCCCATGTACAAATTCAACCCACACCCAGTCAGTCAGGAGATGGGGGTAGTACTTACCACGCTGTTCCTCCCGCTAACACTATAATTCAGCCGACTGCTTCTGCATCATCGGAGGATGCTAATGAAGCCGTCAAACTCTTGCGCGCTCAATTCAAGGCTTTTAAAGAGAAGGACAATTTACAAAGATTGGGAAGCAAGCAACCCTATCCTATTGAGTGGAAGGAAGTCCCATTTCCTCCTAAATACAAGATCCCCACAATTTTGCTGTTTGACGGTAGCACTTCGCCGAGTCAGTTCATTAACCACTTTGAGGTAATGACTGTTCAACTTCAGCCAAATGATGCTCTTCTTACCAGGGTATTCGTCGGCTGTTTAGCCGGTGTAGCATATGATTGGTACAGAAGCTTTTCCAATGGCTGTATCACCTCTTTCTCGGGTTTTAAACAAATCTTCTTGGAACGATTCTACGAGGGAATCAACGACATGACCATGTCGGCCCTCAATAAGATCAAACAAAGACATAATGAAACCGCTGAAAGTTTCATTAAAGATTCTGCCGAGAGGCATTAAAGATGCCTCCTGGTACTCCGACCGCTGTAACTATAGATACCTGCAAGGCAAATCTTTTGCCTATTATCAGCATGTGGACAGGGTCAACTCAATTTCAAGACTGGCCATCATTCATTGTCAATGCCAAAGCAGCTAAAGTTAGCGCTGACAAGTTCAAGTAGCAGGGGGTACACATGTATAACCCCGACCGGGATGAACACCCGACATCTAGTAGCAGTAATCGCCAGAACAACCGCAAGGGTAAAGAAACCTTGAACATTAATTTAAAGAGCAAAAAAACTCTGGCTGTCAACGTAGCTCCACCTACGTCTACTTCTATTCCTTCTGTCCCTCCATAGAAGGAACCTCGCCCAAAAGTAGAGTACTCCTTTGATGAGAACGACACTATGAGCATCTTCGATTGTTTGATCAAAAGCAATAAGCTCCAACTTCCAGACCCGAAGAAGCTTGACGAGGTCGGTAAGACTGATCATCCCAAATATTGTGTTTACCACAGGTTTATTGGGCATCCCACTCGAGCATGTTACGTGCTCAAAGGCAAGATTCAAGAGCTAGTCAACGCTGGTGTTGTCACCCTCCAACAAGATGAGAAGGCTGTTACCACGAACATGGTCTCAGTTCAGTTCGGTAACTTCTCTCCACAGATGGTACAGTATGGTGTCATCCCTATCCCAAAGGCCACTCTTAAGATCGAGAATCTCACTCCTCCATGGAGTAAAGGTCTCGTCCCCTTATCTCTTGATAATGGTGAGATTGTATAGATCCACCTCTGACCTTGTTGCAGACTTTGAGGCTCCTTCCTCGTCTAAGCAGAAAGACCGCTCCAAGGCCAGAACAAAGATCTGCAGTATGGTGTCTTTTGACCCCATAGTTGAAGAGGAAATCCCGCTAGGCACCAGATCAGGAAAATCCTATCTACGGGAATTTCCCAAAACTTGAGAAAACCCTGCCTCTTCTTCTGAGTCTGCTCCAGTGCAACCTGTCTCAACTGAGGACATCCCTGCTACATCCTCACCGGTAGTAGAACCCACTCCCCCTAAGCCGACGACAGCCGACAAAGGCAAATAACAAGTCCGCTTTGACAAGCCTATGAAGAAGTCATCTCCTTCTGGACTTGAGAAGCCATACAACTTTGATATTTTGGCTCAACTAGCTAATACACCGGCCAGGCTGTCGATCTTCGAGCTCTTGCGCCTCTCCAAAGAGACTCGAAAAACTCTGAGTGAAGCTCTAATACGAGCGAAAACCTGTCTAACTCTTCTAAAGAAGCCAGAATCAGAGTCTGTCTCTGCCTCCACTATCACAGTGTGTTGGAGTTAATTCCAAACATTACTTTCACACAGGATGATATGCTGATGGAAGACAATAGGCATGACCGTCCTCTATATTATACAGGATATATCGACACGATGAAGGTCGATCGTATTCTGATAGATCCTGGGTCAGCCCTCAGCATCATGCCGAAGACAATGCTAGATGCACTGAAGATCCCAGTGCATAGTCTTTCTGGCACAATCACCACCAGCCTGGGATTCAACCAGGGAAGAAGTGAGCCTCTGGACAAGATTCGTCTCAAACTCCAAATAGGCAATCTCCGCACAAAGGTGACCTTCTATATTATAGATAACCATGGTTGCTCTTACAATGCTCTTTTAGGGAGACCATTCCTTCATGAACACAACATTGTTCCTTCAACTCTCCATCAATATTTCAAGTACGTTGATGACAATGGAGAGGTTCAAAAAGAGGTTGCGGATCTCTACCCTTTTAAAGGTGTCGAAGCATATTGTAACGATGCTCGCATGTATAAAGATGAGTTCATGAAGGTAGTACTGGCTTTAGACACTGAAGAAGACCAAGAAGCAGTGCCCAATGACACCCTCATCATACCTGTCAAAGGGCGTGTTTCTCATCCTCAGTCCTCCAAACCATTGGTTATTCACTTGCCAGTCTGGAAGCCAATCAACCGATGGTGGTCAAAATCAAAGGAAGCTCACCTCTTCTGAGCCACTTGTTATCGACTTACGTCGTAACAAAGATAAAAGAGAGCTCACCTCTTCTGAGCCGCTTGTTATTGACCTTCGTCGTAGCAAGCCTCCTCCACGTTCTTCTTCTCCCTCTCTTGTAATCAATCTGACCAAGCCTGCTAAGGCTAAAGGTCCTGTTGTAAATATGGATGTATAAATCAATAAAAAAGCATTACTTTCCAGTATATTGATGTCATTTATCATGTTAAATGCTATTTGGATATGCTAGATAGCTTTCAGTCATTTACAATAGGAGTTGTACAATCCCTTCAGACAGAGGTCTTGATTGAACATCCAGATGACTCATATTTTATTGTCCCCTCCCGAAAGAGAGGCGAATGTCCAATACTTTTTAGTAAAGGACCTGAACAGAAATTTAGCTATACAGATGATGGCAAAAGTAATGATACAGGACGTCTCCAACTACTTCGTTATAGCCAACAGTCAAAAGACATCATCCGAAAGATGGGTTATGACTTCAAGAATGGCCTCAACTATGGTAAGGGTAGACGAACTCCTATCCGTACGGCTGTTCCGAAAGGAAAATCAGAGATGTACTACAGCAGGACGAAAAGAGGTCTCGGATATGCTTCACCTCCGGTCTTATCTCCAGAAGTCTCCGAATTCGATAGTGATGAGCGCTCCAACTCTTCTGATTCAAGATCATGGGATTCTGACACTAGCATCGGTCAAGTTCATCGATTGATCGTATCTTCTAACATGGTCTCCGTTGAACTTCCAGAAGGCTTATGATGAAGACATAGGAGAAAATCCTGAAATAGATCCTTGGGCTCAACGAATGGATACCCAATAGGAACTCCGATTCGAACAACGTGAACCTCCTACCGAAGATCAATTGGTTCAAATTGATGAAGGAGAAAGTGGGTCACCTCGTCCAATATTCATCAGTAAGAATCTCCCAGAGGCGGATAAGCAAGAAATAATTCTTCTTATTCGAGAATACATTGATGTCTTTGCTTGGAATTATGAAGACATGCCAGGTTTAGATTCCAAAGTTGCTACTCATAAACTGAATATTTTGCCTAATACAAAGCCAGTCAAGCAACAACAAAGTCGATTTAAGCCAGAAATGATAGACGCAATTGATGATGAAGTCAAAAAGCTTATAGCTTGTGGCTTTATTCGAGAAGAACAACATCCAGATTGGGTAGCCAACGTTGTCCCAGTCTTGAAGAAAACTGGCAAAGTTCGAGTTTGTATTGACTTTCGGGATCTTAATGAAGCTTGTCCAAAGGATGAGTTTCCTCTCCCTATCACAGATGTCATGATCGACAATACTTGTGGGTTTGAAAGGATATCCTTCATGGATGGATTCTCTGGATACAATCAAATTCGGATGAATCCTGAAGATGAAAAACACACTTCTTTCCGCACTCCTCGCGGAATCTACTGCTATACCGTGATGCCATTTGGTCTCAAGAACGCTGGTGCAACTTACCTACAAGCTATGAGTACCATCTTTCGAGATCATCTTCGCAAGACTGTCGAATGCTATATGGACGATATTGCTGTCAAGAGTCGTCTAAAGGAAGATCACATCCAAGATTTAAGAACTATCTTCAATCTAATATGCCAACATCAGTTAAAAATGAATCCCACCAAGTCATTCTTGGGTGTCTCTAGTGGTAAATTTCTCAGCTTCGTCATTACCTCTAAAGGTATACACGTGGATCCCGAGAAGATCAAAGCCATTCAAGAGATGCGTCCTCCACGCAACTTAAAAGAGCTACGAGGATTCCAAGGTCGACTTGCGTACATCAGGAGGTTCATTTCGAATCTGTCTGGACGCTGCAGACCGTTTACTCAGCTAATGAAGAAGGGTGTACCTTTCGTTTGACCGAAGAATGTCAACAAGCATTCGATGATATAAAGCGGTATTTGATGAACCCACCAGTTTTGGTACCACCAATCTCTGGTATTCCATTTTTAATGTATGTCCGTGTTATGGATCATTCATTGGGTGCTTTACTTGCCCAGAAGAACAAAGAAGGCCATGAACAAGCCATTTATTATCTCAGTCGTACTATGATTGGTGCCGAACACCGTTATAGTCCGGTCGAGAAAGAATGCTTAGCTCTTATGTTTGATGTTCAAAAGACAAGACATTACATCATTGGACAAACCATTCATGTCATTTCCCGAGTCAATCCTCTTCGAGTACTAATGAAGAAACCCAGCACACTCAATTCTCGGTTAGCTATATGGGCCATTTTGCTAGCCCAATATGACATGGTATATGTTCCACAAAAGTCTGTCAAGGGTCAAGCGCTGGCTGACTTCTTAGCAGCTCATCCTATACCAGAGACATCCAAACTCTATGATGAAATTCCAGACGAGACGTTGGAATCAAATATAGTCTCCGAAGAATTACCTACTTGGCGTCTATTCTTTGACGGTGCATCCAGGATCGGACCAAATGGTATCATTGTCGCAGGAGTTGGGGTTGTTCTTGTTTCTCCAGACGGGTCAGCTATCAAAGAGCTTAATCCCTGGATGAACCCTGCTCCAACAACGTAGCAGAATATAATGCTCTACTCATTGGACTTCAATTAGCAAAACAGTTGAGAGTCGAATATCTTGAAGTCTATGGTGACTCCAAGTTGGTTGTTAACCAGGTTAGAGGAACCTATGAAGTTCGCCATCAAGATTTAGTGCCCTATCATGAAGCTGCAATTTATATGGCTACATCATTCAAGGCTTTCTTCATTGAAATATGTTCGACGAGCTTGTAACATGGAGGCAGATGCTCTAGCTAATCTCGTAGCAATTTTAGCAATTTCTATCAAAAGACAACAAGTGGTTGTTGTTTCCAACAGAGAGTTGTTCTGCATTGAAAACAATCGCAACATTGAGTTCAGTAACTTCGCCGAAGTCAATGTTATCAATGAAGATTGGAGAGCTCCTTTCATCGACTTTGTAGTTCATGACATCCTTCCTGAAGATCCTAAGGAGGCTAGGAGTATTCGTCGACGATCTCTTCGATTCTACTACGATCAGACTACCAAAACTCTTTATCAACGGACTTATGACGGCCTACTCTTGCGTTGTCTTGCGTGTGATGAAGCAAAGCAAGTATTGCGTAAAGCTCATGATGGTGTTTGCGGAGCACATCAACCTGGCCCTAAACTGCAAGATCGTATCCGACGAATGGGTTACTATTGGCCCTCTAATGGTGTCTGATGACATCGAATATGCAAAGAAATGTCGAGCCTGTCAAATCCATGCAGATTTCATCCATCAACCGTCGGAATTCCTTCATCCGGCTGCTGCTTCCTGGCCTTTTGAAGCTTGGGACATGGATATCATAGGTCCTATCAATTCTCCTTCTTCTAAGGGACATCGATTTATATTAGCAATAACTGATTATTTCTCCAAGTGGGCCGAAGCTATACCCTTGGCTGAAGTCAAAACCAGCAGTGTCATCAACTTCGTCAAACACCACGTTATCTACAGGTTTGGTGTGCCTCGACGAATCATTCACGACAATGGACCTCAGTTCATCAGTCAAAAGTTTACCAGGTTCTGTGACAATCATCGGATTGATAATGTCGCCTCTACAGCTTACAACCCTGCTGCTAATGGCTTAGCTGAAGCCTTCAACAAGACTATCATCAAGCTCCTTAAGAAGTTTGTGTCTACTAACAAACCGAACTGGAGTGAAAAGCTTGGAGAATGTCTATGGGCCTACTGTACTACGGTCCGCAACCCCACAGGCTGTACACCCTTCTCTTTGGTGTACGGTTGTGAAGCAGTTCTACCTCTGGAACTTCAAATTCCTTTCTTGAGGATTGCCATCGCTAATAAACTTACTACGGAGAACAATGATCTTCTTCGACTTCAAGAACTGGAGGCGCTCGACGAGAAACGACTATTGGCTCAACAACACATAGAATTATATCAAGTCCATATCTCGAAGACTTTTAACCACAAAGTTAAAGTCAGAACCTTTCAGAAAGGAGAACTTGTTTTAACAGTCAGACGTCCCATGACCATGACTCACATGAGCAAGGGTAAGTTCGATGCAAAATGGGAAGGGCCTTATATCGTTAGTAAAGTCTTCTCAAATAGAGCCTATCAACTCAGTGAGCTAGATGGTCGAGTAGCGATGATGCCCATCAATGGCAAGTTCCTTAAAAAGTACTATGTATGAATGTAAAAGGGATTTCTTGTAAATATGATCGGACAGTTCATAAATAAAGTTTGATTTTATTTTCATCATAAACGATGTTACATAATATCAAGGACGAGAATCACTATCGTCCTTCTTAAAGACAGGACGAGGACCACTACCGTCCTTTTTAAAAATATAATCGGCAAAAGAGCCGAGGACATCCTTGCTCGATTTCACCAGAAATGCACAAGCGGCCATCCTCATGGCCTCTTTCTCTTCAGTCTTCCCTGGCTCAACCAGAAAGTCCAAGATATCCTATGGTGGCTTGGGTGCAGACGAACCTTCGCCCGCCTCTGTCTGCTTTGGCTGGGTTGGCTCGGCTGGATGTTCCGCAACAACTTCTTCGACCTTCGGGATGATCTCAGCCTTCTCGGATGCATCTCCAGACGACATTTTGGGTTACAATTGAAGCTGATCATTCCACCTAAAATTTTTGTTCTATTTATAGGCAGAGATTCTTGAAACAGTCGATTACGCGAATCGAAGCGTTCATTCTATTCATCTGACGGTTCATCAGTTCATTCCATTCACCTGACGGTTCACCTGTTCATTCTATTCATCCGACGGTTCATCCGTTCATTCCATTCACCTGACGGTTCATCCATTCATTCTATTCATCCGACGGTTCATCCGTTCATCCCATTCATACGACGGTTCATCCATTCATCCCGACGATTCATTCGTTCATACATCCTGACGACTCATCCGTTCAACCATACCAACAACTTGTCACGTCTTTTTAAGTTGTCTACCGAAATAATGATATTCAAAAAAGAAAATTATATTCTGCCATGTCCACATTACCTCTGAGCAGATATAATGAATATAATTATTTTCTAAATCAAGAAATATATCATGTCCTGAACCTTTGAATATATTTTCTATCGCTATTATTTATATCCGTAATGGGATATGCAATAAATAATAGAGCCACAAAATAATGTCTTTTCATTGATCAAAATAAAAGGCATTACAAAAAGACATATCATAAAGGAGAAAGTACAAAAGATTTTCTTTTACTCAATCGGTGGGGTCATCAGACTAGCTATCTGCTGCTTCAAAGTTTGAAGTCGTTCTTCACGAGAATCCAGCACCCCTTTCTAGCTTCCTCCATTCCAGATTTATCGTCAAATGTCGGTAAAGTCACTAGTCGGCGAGCGATTTTATCTTGATGAGACTTGACAAACTCATTTTTCTCATGGGTTAGAATGTCTAGTTGTTGAACTGCAGCTTGATGCTGTGTAGTCTCTTCCTCAAGAGCAAGTTGAACGATCCTCAACTCTTCTTGAAGTCGAGCAAACTCTGCCTTCAGTTCAGCAACCTCTTTTCTTTCTCCCCAGCAGCAGACGCTACTATCTCCATCTGGGAATCATACTCTGAAGACTTTGTGGCAAAAGTGTCCAAGAAAGTCTTGAAAGCAGATTTTGTGACCTCAGCTTCTCGAGTCATCCTTTCGAACTCGTCATTCACCAGTGGCTCTACCTCCCCCCGATTAAGATCTTTGTAGATCTTAATTGACTCCTCCAGCTCATCCAGTATATGTTCCAGATAGGCGGCTTGAGCCTCATCATCCCTGACTTCGGATGTCGTCGATCAAATAAGAAGTTGGACTTCTAACAGTGATAAAACTAACACTCTCTTTCTCCATTACCCTTTCTACTAAAGGTCCTAATGAAGTGAAGAAGAGGTTGGTGAAGGAGACAACTATAAATTTGTTGGTGGCCGCTGCACTAGGTGTGGCAGCGACTCCTATAGAAGTTGTAACAACAGATGCCTGTGAAGGCAGAAGTTCGGCTTCTTGAACATAGACTGAAGTCTCTTTGGACAAGGGAGCCATAGTGGAGCTAGTTGCCCCTCCCAGATGTTCCTCTACGAAAACGAATAAACATTATCAGTTTGCTATCATTAAGGACTATTAAAAAGGGTCAAAATGAGGGCAAGTTTACCAATACTGGGTTTAATGACAAGATTGTCATCTGTTGACATAGGCTGTAGCCTCGCAGAAGTAGCTTCAGACATCACTGCCTGACTACTTCCTGCTTCAGAACCGCCTGATAAATGACGGCTGCTACTGGCTATCGCTTTTGTCTGCATTATGTCAGTACATACCGGAGGAATTGTAGAAGGTTGAATTTCTGCATGAATGAAAGATAAGATGTCAGTCATTTGATCTATAAAAGAGGATTATCAATATCAGTCAATACCTCTTGGATCGGTGATAGTAGCTTCCTCCGGTGCTACTTATTAACAGCATTCTTCTCTTGGGATGCATAGGCATCAGCATCCTCTTCCACATTCAGATTGTCATTAACATTCTCCGCTGATGTTTCTTCATCATCTGTACCCTCTTCTCGTGCTTCCTCATCATCACTTGCGTCGACTGGATCTATATCATCATGGAAGCCAAAGTCACAGTCTTCCAGGGCCTCGATCATTAGTCGATCTTCTTCAGCCCGACGCGATCTTGGTATAGCTGGAAGACGAGCAGCTTCTATTGCAAGTGTGGGAGATGGCAATACCTCAACAGGTGATTCTGACTCATTGATTTGGGTCGGGGTTACATTCGCTTCTGCTGCCTCATCTTTTGCCTCTGCAGTCTCTTCTCTTATGTCTGCAACCTCATCCCTTATCTCTACATCTGTCACCTGCCTAGGCTCAGGAGCAGGCGTAGGTAAAGGCATCATAACCCCGACGGCAGCACTTGTTAGAGCAGAAGTATGGATAGCTTTTGGAGGGGTGACCACTTTCTTTCTGAAAGCTATTTTCTTTCTGCGTAGAGGTTCTTCCGGGCTCTCTTCGTCTGCAGCATGTATTTGTCTTTGAGTGGAAGTTGGGGTCGTCACCTCTTCTCGGTGAGCTGACTCAGCTTGTTGCCGAGACTGCAATCGAGTAGTGACTCATTCCTAAGAGTCTACAGCAGTCTTCTTCTTAGAGACATGAGAAGATGGTTCTTCTGCCTTCCTCTTCTTCTTCTCCTTGATCGGAGATCTTACAACTTTCAGAGAAACACGCAGCGGTTCGTAGACTTCTTTAGGGAAGTTGGCTGCCCTCGAAGCTTCTAGAGGTACATCAGCTGGCTCGTGCTCTTCATCATTACCAGGAGGCAACAAAACAGGTGCCCCTTTTCTAAATTGTGTCACCATTGCAAAGCTGTCTGTTAAATTAAAGTTCTCAGCAAAAGTGTTTGCTGACGTATAAAAGATCGAATAAGTATACAGCATGTGGGGACCACGGTCGTTCTTTGTCGGCATCGAGAACGTCGTCTTCGTTTCACGGGCATTATAATAGGCCCAAGCCCGGGCTCCATCAATCAAATAACCTTTTCCTTGTAGGCATGTTATGGCATTGCCTACGTAGAATTGGTCATAGCCGAATTGGCGTACAAAACGGCTTGGGAGATAAGGTTCAAGATAGCATTCATCTTCGAACCGATATACTAGATGTGAAGGACGAATCGTCCTCAACCAGTCAAAAGCTGTATGGCCCAAAGGCTGTATTCTCACTGAGTCGACAAGGTTCACTGATATATATTCGTAACCGGTTGGAGGCGGAACACAGTAGAAGTTCCATCCTCTACCCAGGTTCAAGATTCGTCTGCAGTCTTTCAAAGTGGTATAGACCCACTTACATCCAGAATATCTTCTCAGAAAACTACCGCTTACTGTTCCTAAAGCAGGGTTCATTAAGGAAGGATGGTGGAGAAGCAGCCATCTGAACAGATATATATACGGTAGTTCCAGCCGAAGGAAATGTCCCTTTTCACCTTTTCTTCGAATCATCGAATCAACGAAGAGACGGAGGCCGGCGTTCATTCTGCATGTCATTGCTGACAACAAATCCATCCGGTAGCCGAAGACTAGACGGACAGCAGCAAACAGTACGCCACGATGGAAGCGATCGACTGCACTGGCTCCAGGAACGACATATCGTCGAAGCCAGTAAGTAAGGAACCCTGTCAGTTGGGCTTCCTTCGACGTGGGTCTGTAACCCATCCTCATAAAGCTCTCTATGATGTCTCCTTCTTTGAAAGGAGGACATTAAAGATCATCCTCAATCTTGATATCCATCTCATTGTGCGTCTCCATCAACTCGATCACCTCGCTGTTGCTAAGCGGTTTGAAGAAGTTGGGATTGCATTTTTTATGTTCTTTTGTCTTCTTCTCGATAATATGGTTGAGAAAAAGATATGGCAACCATTTGGTCGAATAGCACGTGCTGGCCGTGCCACTCTTATAGTAGAGAGAGCAAATCTTGTAGTGGCAGAGTAGCTCTTCAAAAACTTCTACCATACGGGCATTCTCCTGGTACAGTTAGTCCAACTCATCATTTGTCGGGACAAACTCTTCATAGGGGATATCCCCCATTGGCAGATTTGAGATGTACTTCATCTCATGCAAGGCTAATCCAATCTCCCCGCGTGGCGTCATGAAAGTCCCAGTCCTATAATTGTATCTCTCCGCCAACGCAAGGAATAGATGTGGATTCGGAGGAAAGCCATAGACTGTGGCATATACTGCCTGATACAGATTAATCTCTTTAAGCTGATCTTCAAATTGAACTAATATCCAATTGGCTATACAAATCTATCTCTTATTGTCCGGGTTCACAAGACCTGTCAACCGTAGGTCTTGGTCCGGATACCTCCCTTCCACCTTCGCAAACTCATTTGCGAATATTGGAGTTCTTACTGGTAGCAATAAAGAAGAATCCTCCGGCGGGATGCAACCGGGTTTGAGTCCCCTGAGTAGAGAGCTATGTCGCTCAGAAGAACTGTAGAAGATATCCTTGTGATCTGGCCCCTTCTTAACACAAATATTACCCACTCGGGCCTGTTGCAACGGAGTTATATCCCATTCCATTTTTCTGGGGTAGCTTGCAAAAGCATATCTAGATAGAGGGAGACATCTGAAGATTTCTGGCAGAAGTATCGTCTTCTCGCCCCTTTGGAAAATTCTCTGTTCCATGCGAGGCCTTGGTTGAGAATTCTTGTCAAAAGCTTCACCAAACAAGAACAAAGGTTTCTTATGGGTCACAGTGTCAGCAGTTTGAAGAGGCTGTCCATTCATCAAACACAATAACGTATCATTATCCTGTGCAATCAGGACAGCCTGTCGAGAAGACGATAAAGCATATTGAGGAAAGGACACATGAGAGAGATCTTCCTTGTAGTCTGATTCTGACAGAGATCCTGCAAGAATCTCATAGTGGGGATCTTCCCTGAGGTTAATTGCATCAATAAAGTGACAAAGATTAGTATATGCAAAATCAAAAAAAAGTTTCTTTAAAAGTTTATCAAATTGCGCTGTGTGAAACAAGCTATCAGATTGCGCCAGCACAGTCAACATACACAAGGTATCAGATTGCGCCAGCACAGCCAATGTGCACAAGACGTCAGGTTGCGCTAACATACTTGCGTAAAACATCAGTTTGCGCTGGCACAACCGACTTGTGCAAATCGATAGATTGTGCCGAACATTTTGTTAGCGCTTTCCAACCGATTGTGCAAGAATACAGTTTTCATAAAAATGAAAACTGTTGTGCATACAGCCGAAACCCTAAACAGGGTGGCACAAATACTATCAATCTCTAAAAAGAGAGAGGTATGAAGGTCTGAAAACATCAAAAACCCTAAAAAAGGGTTTCGATCATGGTTCGTCATTCACCTTGAAGCGCTGGATGACCCGTCTCGTGACGAGAGACTCGTGGTGAAACACGAGTCGAAGGTTCGGCGGGAGCCTTTTCCTTCTCGGTGGCTGATCGTTTGGGACACCATTACTGTCGTCGACGAGAAGAAGAAGAAGTCGGAGTAGGGGAGGAGCTTCTGTCTCTTGAGAAATCGAAAGCAAGTAAAGGTTGAAAGAATGAGAAATAAAACTATTTATAGTTTTTCAGAAGTGTGACAGTCACCTCCGATTATGCCACAAAAGACGGAACTAATTCCTCCAAACACGCAACCATAGCGTAACTTGATTTTAAATTTGAAATTCAAAGTATTTCGAAAATTTGAATATTTTTAAATTTTCGAAAACTTTGAAGGGGGTCTTGTATGTCCTAAAAATCAAGTTGCATCTATCAAATAGGCAGAGAAGTCTCAATTGCGCACCCTTCAAATGAACTGCGCCGGAGATAGATTGCGCTGCAAATCAAACGGGCGAGCCGAACTGTGCTACCATCCGAGCGCGCTACGCTGACATGGCAATGCCATCATTACCTGACAAAGATCAGATATTCTTACAGCCCGAAAAATAAGGAGTCCGTTTGTTTCTTGTGCAGCACAGTGCTCGAGAATAGCTGTACAACCTCAGCACAGTTTGCCAGTCCAACCTCAGCGCAGTTTGACCAAGTCTGAATCCTAGCGCTATCCATTGACTAGAAGGAAGTACAGTCTGAAGCTAGCGCTATTCGGTTAGCACGATTCAACAAATAACTGACATATATTACGTGGCTTACATGCCATCAATAGCTCGCCACGTGGCAACCGCCTGTACACGACTAAGCACATTTCAATCAAACAATACCATGCGTCTGAATACAGTTAGCCCACGATCGAGCAACTGCCCAATAGGCCAGCGCAGTTTGCAATCTGTTGACAGAACAGTTCATCATGCGTAATCCAGAATAACTACAAAATAGTTATTTCTAGATCTATAAATAGAGTTTCAAGTCCTTCATTAAGGGGATCAAATCATATTATCGTCAGAGATCAGGAGTTCTTGTCCAAGTGCTGCTGCATTCTTCAGAGGCTATCGTCTTCAAAGTTCACATCATCCAAAGGATAAAGCGAACATCTTCAGATCGGATTCCTATAGTTGTACTTTCCCAGAATTTATTGTACTCTTGTACTATTCTTTAAAGTTTGTGAAATAAAAGACTTTTGTTTTTGCAAACAATTTATTATTCCTATAAATTTCAAATAATAAGCCTTATGGTTGGAATATTTTCAAAAGGTTTTATATAACGAGTATTTCTCAAATATTATTATATAAATTTTTTTAAGAATTTTCTTTTCAAATTCTATATTAGATTAGATCAATCTAGATCATGGTTAATCATGTGTCCCTAAGTCTTGCAGATCCTGACTTTCTCATATCGACTTAGGCTAATCAGACTAATCTGGACCCAATAGGATTATCGGTTTTAGCAGCTAAGGACCCAGACAAGTGCACTTCCTAATTGCTTTTCGATTCATAGTAGTTTATACATTTCATGTTTATACATGTCTTGCTGCTTGTTGACACGCTTGTCACACGAAAATTAGTATCATGGATCTCTACTTACTATATTTCGTAATTATCATGTTTTCGTGTTTCGTGACTTGTTCGAGTCCATGAGTACTAGTCGGAAGGGAAAATATCTTAGTAGACGTGTGAACTACCCCTTACCTATCTCATGGGTCTTTCATGGAGAATAGCAGCTGCACACGACACGTGCAGGGTGCCTGATTTATCCCCTAGCCGTTCACATGTCGAAACTGATATTTCAAAACACATAGATAGTTGTCTTTTATTTGTTTCCTTGTTTTCTTCACCGCTTGTCATGACATCAGTTACTTTCTAGTTTTCATCTCATATATGTTATTTTTATGTCTTGTGAATTCTATTGTGTTTTTGCATTATCGTCGATTTGTGTGCTTGTTCCATTCCTGACTAAAAACCAACATTTTTTAGGTTAGCTGTAGCTTCACTTAGTTTTGGGAGATATGAGTGTACTTGCAGGCAGAAACATAGAGATTAGATAGAAGTGGTATCATTTCCATTAATTGTAAGAATCTTGTATTTTCTTTAAATATAAATGTTGCAAAGGTTGTAATCAATTTAGAAATGTGAATGAGCAATAAATGTTATATTGATGTCATTTTGAGCATCATGGCCTTGACAGCGTTCTAGCGTCCACTCTGCGGCGTAGGCTGGCTTGGACACGTCTCATATCCGAAAAGTGGGTGCGGGTCGTGATACTGATGGTCGGTTGGCAGCAACGTCGTGGATTGTGTGGTGGCTAGATCTGGAGAGGAGTGGATGGTCGAAATGGAGATGGCCAGGCGCTGGCCAAGTTGGCCAGGTAAGGGCCAAGCTGATGACGATGGTGGTAGTGTTGCAATAGTGATAGAGGCGGTGGCTGTTGGCCAGGGGTGGCTGTTGAGATGGTCGGATTGGTCGGCTAGGGTGTTGGTAGTGGTGGTGATGGCTGCTTTGGTAGGGGTGGTGCTTGGCGGTTGTATTTGGGGAGGAATTTAGGAATATTTTTTTTAGGTTGAAAACTTTGGAATTTGTGTCTATTTATAGGGGAGTTGGAGAAACCCTAAAATTATGTATATGTAATAGAATTAGGAAAACTAATAAAAACACTAACACTAACTCCTACTAACAACTAACAATCTATCTGTTAATTAGTTAGTTTAACCATCAGTTATTAGTTAAATAATTTAATAATAATTAGTTAGTAATTATATTTAGAAGAGGTTAGTAGCTAATTACAATTTAGCTATCGCCTTCTAAGGCCGTAGCCCACAATCCAAGTCTAGGCTTGGTAGGCAATTGTTAGGACCGACATTGGTCCTAACCCGACGCGAGACGATACGTATAATTACCAATATCAAAATCTTAACTAAAATAATTATTAATAAATATTTTTATTTACCAACTTAATCTTACTAATACTTTTATATACGAGAATAGATATTTATAATTTACCTTTGTTTTCGAAGTGAACCAAATTTTCAATTAGCGTAACATCTCACAAAAATATAGTTTTTACAAAACCAAAGATTGACAAGGATCGATAGTAATCACGATCGAAAATTATTTCTCAAAATTAGAATTTCACGTTTTTCGAGATTCAGGAAAAATTTAGAGTTTTGAAATTTTAAAATTTCAAAAAATCCAAAAAAATAATTAACGAAGGTTACAGTTTGGGCGGCAGCGATGGCTAGGCGATCTTGTCGATGGTTGCGGGGAACGGTAGAGAAGATGACTCCGATGAGGTGGTCAACTAGACGTGGCTGCGGCGTGAAGGTCGGTGGTGGTGGAGATGATGGTGGCGGTGGGTGATTCGGGGCCATGATGGTGGTGGTGGAGAGTGGTGGTGTCGACGGTGATGGTAGTGATGGTGGTGATGGGGTTTTCCGGCGAGGTGACTTGGCTGGAGGGTAGACAGGGTTGGTCAATTGGGCGATGCGTGGTGGTTGTCTAGTGCAGGTGCTGTGATCAAGACTGGTGAATCTCAACTCTGGCTGGCCGGTGGCGGATGGCGGTCGTGGGTTGCTAGAAGTGAAGTTAGGGTTAGGGTTAGGCTAGGGTTTAGATGACGTTGTGTTGGGGTTGTTCGACACAAAAAAAATATGATTCATGCCCGGTGTGTCTGATACGAATAGGCTGCAAATTTGTAATGGTAATTGGATATAGTGGAAAGACACCCTGGGTTGGACCCGAGGCCGACCCGACTGACACGAAGGAAGTGGACATGGACACGATGCACAACACAATAAGGATGACTATGGTAGTGAGGCTAGCTAGGAATCATGAGTGGTGGAAAAAAGCTATGGGAGCTTCTCCTTAAATAGGAGGTGGAGACTCCTAATTGGATAATGAGTAAAAATTTTTAAACCCCTTTAGATAATCACATCATTTATTTAAATCCATTTAAAAACTAATTTAATCAAATCTTAATCCAAATTTACATCATCATAATATTTAATATTAATATCTAATTAATTTAAATACCATTTTATAAATAAAAAATAATTTCGATAAATTTATCCTCAAAATTTACAAATATACATGATATATAATCATGTTATATATCGCATGAAATATATATATATATATATATATATATATATATATATATGCGTCGCCGGTCGCTCCCCCTGCGGCACCCCCTGCCGTACCTCCCGCTGCTCCGCCGCCGGCATCAGCGGCAGCGCCGCATGGTCTTCTGCCTAGGCCTCCTGCGCGCGCGACGTCTCCTACCTCCGGCGGTTCATCGTCTCCCCTTCTGGCGGCTCCGCTTTCGTGGCCGGCGGCTCCCCTTGCCGCCCCCCCCAAACGTTCCTCTTTCCGTGGCGGCTCCCACCGCGTCGCCCTCTCTCCGGTGGCCATACCCCGTGCTCCCCCCGGCTTCCAGCGGCTCTGGAGCATCTCCCGCCTCCGCCCGCCCTGCCCCGCCGGACATCCCTCTGGCGCCCGCGGCCCCCCTCGTGGGCGACGGTGGCCGCGCCGTGCCCCTCCGCGCTGTGGCCCTCGGCGCCCTTCTCCGCCGGCCCAACGTCCTCGCCGGCGTCGGTCGGCGGACCCGTGGAGTGTTTCCCCCCCCCCCCCCCCCGCCCCCTCGCCGTGGCCTTCGGCGAGCTCCTCCCCCGCCCTGACGTACTCCTCGGCGGCTGCGGCGTCGTCGTCCTCCCACCGCTACGCGCTCCGGAGTTACTCCTAGCCGCGGCGTTCTCCCCGCCCCTCCCACCCCCCCTCTTGGCCCCTCCGCTGGCCCTCCGCCGGTGGTTGTTCTGCGACCGCCTGGCGGTCTCACCCCTTCTCGTCGTGACGCGAGTCCTCCTCCATAACGTGCTGCGCGTCCCCGCCTCGGGCTGCGCGACCGTGCCGTGGGCTGCGCCACCCCTGTGCCTCCCTTCGCCGGTTAGGCTTTCTCCGTCGGAGCCCATCGTGCCTGCGGCCGCGCTGTTTCGGCCACTCCGGCCTACGCCGAGGCTTAGCCCGCACCCGGCGGGTCACCGCCCCCCACTCGGCTTCTCCGTCGGGGCCGCCCCCATCTCGGCCTCTCCTCCGTCCCTCTCTCCAACGCGGGGGGGGGGGGGCCGAGACCCTCTCGGTTCCTACGCGGGGGGGGGGCGAGGCCCTCGAGGCACGCGCTCCCGCTTTGGGCAGTGCGCCCGTTGGGTTGCGTGCCGCTGATTGCGGCTTCTTTTCCCCCTGAGGATGCCAAATTTTGAACTTTCAAAAATTGCATTCTCCCCCCCCCAAAAAAAAATCAACCTAGTCAGGTCTGTGTGCCCACACCCTTCTCTTTTTCGGTTTAATCATTATGTATTTTCTACTTTGCATTACAGGGCTTTTGTGCTTTTTGGTCCCTGACACTTGTACTGCTCGCTTAGAGCCACGCTTTCCATTCAATAAAATTTTTGTTTTGATAATATATATATATATATATATTTTTTTTTTTTTGATAATATATATATATATATATATATATATATATATATATATATATATATATATATATATATATATATATATATAAAGCACTTTATTTTCTAAATTAGAGCCTAGCCTTGTATAACAAATAAAATAACATTTATATATTAATAAAAATAAATTTTGACTAAAATCTGGTGTGACCCATTTTACATACTCAAACAAAATAAAATATATTTACCTTATATTATTTTGAAACAAAATATTGATTTCTTATATTTATATAAAAATATATAATAAAACTTTTGTATACACAAGTAAAAAAATACTACGTATATACGTATTTTTACTCAACGTATAAATACCAAAATAGAGAAAAAAAAATCTATAGTAAAATTTTAGGGGGTTTACGTACCGCGACCCGGGCCACTATAGACCCCCACGGTGGTAGGGATAACCCAAATTGGCATGGACCCCTGACCCCTATTAATTGAGTGCTAATGGCATTATTGATTATTAATATGTTTTTAAGTAAATGTTTATTTACTATAGACTGATTTTCACTATAGACTGATTTTGATGGTTGTTTGTATATCTGTATGTCCCATACCGTCATTGCCCCTTGGCCACGTGAGTGTCTGTAGCATAGGTGGTAGCAAAGTTTTTCAATCTGCATATGTTAGTTATTATGATTGTGATAACCCTAGCAAGCCATAGCAATGATTGGCCGTGCACTTTTGGTTGCGCATTTCTTTATATGTTTGTGTTTCATCTTTGTGTCGGTGAGTAACAAGAGGCTAAGTTCTTCTCCGAAAAAGATTTGTAACCCCGGTCCTTATTCGGTTTAAGGGTTGTGGCTCCGACTTCGAGTACTTCCTAAGATCCCTTGTTGCTCATCGGCTTATTCTTCCATATAACTATATTGTCAGTATTTCAATTCAATCATTTTAATTCTTGAGACATGTGCATTAGTACCACACTAGTCTCGATTCACATTTATTTACTTTTGTCTTATGTTGTTGTGTTGTTGTTGGGCTTTGTCGTTCACCTCGAACTTTTTTGTGGTACTTGCTGTTTGGGGTTATGACCCCACTGGTTTTCCTTGACTATATTTACCGTTGTAGTCTGAGGATTCTCCCTATCTTTCTTTGGATGATCCGTCGGCTTAGATCTGTAGTTTTGGCTCACGAGTGGGTTTCTTTTTCTTACCATTCGTGATTTATTTCATTTTGCTGGTGTTAGCTAGGACATGTGTTAGCCCTTTTATTTCGAGACTTTCTCAGACTTGGTCAACATTATGTATTATATTAGATCATGACTGGTATAGTAATCATGTATATTGGTACTTTTCTAGTGTAGCATTTTGTATTCACTAGTTTTATGCTCATATATGATATAGTATTCTGGAACGCCTCTTTACTTTCATGTATGATATACTCCTGATATATTTTTTTTTGGATTGTGATAGGTTTTGTTCGACCTTAGGAGTCGTCAATAGCATACTTGAGTTCTCCCACTTGTGTTCTAGACAGCCGTGACCATATATCGGGGTACTAGCATACTCGATTATACGTAGCTGACTTTGTTCTGTCCTCCCTCTCTAGTATTCTCGTTATAGGATGGGTAGATTTATGTGGACGCGAACTCAATGTGTATCTTTTGAGGATCAAGATTTAGCTTGGTTCACTTTTGAGATGTGGAACATTTTATTTCATGTTGCAAACATTAAGGCCTCATTTGGTTCGCGGAATCATCCGGTTGGAAAAGGAAAGTGATTATTTTCCTATGTTTGGGTGCCAAAAGAATTGAAGTGGAAAGGAAAATGATTTCTAAATGAAAGTGTAGCTCCCCTTCCCAAAAATTTTGAAATATTTGTATTTTTATTATTTATTCTATTTAAATGGTGATTTTTAGATTTTTTATAAATAATTAATTAGTTAATTATTACGGTAGCTGATTTTAGTCATGGTTAGGAATTAGAGTACAAGGCGACTAGGAATCCTAGTACGGATAGTGCAGTGGCGTGCTTTGATTAGGGTATTAGCCCTGGTAGGGAAGGCCAAGCCATAGTGATGTCCTAACTAGGAAAACCAGGCCAAGTTGTGACACGACCATTATAAATAGTTTAATTATTCATTATTAATATTATTTGACGTTTAAGTGACCCGGTTGTACCAAACTGGACCCGAACTAAGCCAAGCCCATGTAGTCATACGGTACGTCCAATGACATTCGTGTTAATGTATTTTGGTATGATTGTGTCGTATTCCGTTTTAGTAATGAATATTTCTAAGTATTCGTTAATTAAATGTTATAAATATTATTATTAGTTGATATTCAATGACATTTGTATAAAATAGGTTCTTGTACATTTTGAGATTATTAGACTGTACATAATGGTATATACACCATCATTGGTTTATTGAATTTTGTTATTATTATTATTATTATTTTATTGAGGTTATTATTATATAATATTATCATTATTATTGGTTATATTATTTTTGTCAAATAAAGGTTATAATATATATACATTCATATTTATATAATAGGTCCAACACTAGAAAAATAGTATTTAGGAATTTAGGATTTTATTGGAGTATTTATGTATGCATAGATATGTTATATAATATATATATATATATATATATATATATATATATATATATATATATATATATATATATATATATATTATATATATATTATATATATATATAGGTGTATATGTGAATATATATATAAATAAATATATATATAAAGGTGTATATGTGCATGTATATATAAATATTATATATGTGTGTATGTGTATATACGTATCGACAGTCCATTTTATAGCCTAGTGATAAATTCTATAGTAGAATATTTAATATTAATATTAAGTATTTTATTTCTGTATTATTATTATTGCTATTAATTGTGGTGTGTGTATTATATATTAGATATAATATATAAATAGAGTAAATAATATATAAATAATAATAGATATTATATATATATAGTAAATAAATAAATAATAATGTATGTGTATGTATATAA
>JANAVB010025390.1:5000-33469 GCA_029216955.1 Iris pallida | reverse complement strand
CTCGGAAGGATCAATTCTATCATAACTAAATAGATGGATATTAGCATGAAATGAGATAGATAGAAGGATCACAAGTTTATCACAAAACCAGATTTGAAGAAGTTTAAGTGTTATCATCACTACACACACAGAGTATGAAATAAGTACATCTCATGAAATAACTAAAAACTACAACTAGACAAGAACCTAACAAACTACTCCAAGCTTTACTGGTGTCTCCTCTAGGCTAGGTGGAATACTCCAAGTTATCTATAAAAAATTTAACGTTATTCTATCAGGACGGGAACGAGCACATATCTCTGAAAGCAGTTCCAAAATATGGTAGGAAATATAGGGCTAATAGTAGAATAAAATATGACGTACTGTAAGAGAAGTACAGGAGATATGGATAAGTAAACTGAGTACATAAAATATAATAAAGAATCTATGAACTATAATAAAAATAAGTGTTTCAGAGCATAAGATGCTCATGTGATTGGTTTAGGTTTGTACACGATGTATTCTACAGAGTCTCCATTATACCTGAGGTATAATGGACATGTAAAAGAGTTACACTAAGGGGTTTAATCACATGACCACTTCTACTCCTCCGCCCCGATTAATACACAAGGATCCGACCAAGTTATGTTACGTACATGAGGGTTAGTTTTGCATAATAAGCATATGTGAGCACACGAGAGTACATGAGAGCACATGATTTGTACACGAATAATACGAATACCGGGAGTACACGATGAACATGGTAAAGTACATGAACATGAAATACCCGACGTATCTGCTGAGGGAATAATATCGCATGACATGACCCATAGAGTACTGTCCATGTGAACAATGTGTCAGCATCAAGTAAAATAGTCTCAAGTAGGCAATATAGATACCATCATAAACAAAAACTAACATAGAATGTATTCGCTTGATATCCTGAGCAACCGATGTGTACAGATGTCCGAACTGGAGTAACAGAGTCCTTATTTAGAGCAATACAGGTTATACAGTGTTCAACATTGAATAATTGAATTATACAATACAATCTACATGATACTAGGCCATTCTAGGTCAAAGTCAACACTAAAGTCAACTCTGGTCAACTCTCTATGGTTTGGTCAAACTCTAGTCAACTCTATAGTCAACTAAGTCAGCATCTAGGGTTTTGGTCAAACTCTAGACTATTAGGTCAACTCTATGATATACTAACTCGTAATCCTATTCCTTGGCTAATATACACTAGGATACCATATAAACATCTTATATATATATATATTTTTTAAAGACCCTTTTTTATTCCATCATCAAAGTATATGGACAATTACAAATCAAAACAGCTAGAAGAGAGGGATCTCAGTATGCGAGCATCGGATCATAGCCTTCTTCACTTGGCGCTTTACTTCAGTAATAAGCTGGACCGAAGAGTAGGAGTAAGCTTCATACCTAAACTTGTTACGATTCTTCCACAGAACCCAGCAGATCGTCTACCACCACTTGCTTAACATGTTTCTGTCTCTTCCTCCACCAGCACTGGAATCTCTGTAACAAATCCCTTCGACTAGCCCGAACCCCAATAATTGCCTGAAAGTAAGTCCAAACTTCAGTAGCCAGCTCTCCATCTCCGAAGATGTGTGACACAGTCTCTCTATGTTGAACCAAACAGCAGTGGCAAGACGAGGCTAAGGAGTAACCAAGCTTTTGAACATTGTCGTCCGTAGGCAATTTGTTAAAAAGAATACGCCATAATAGGATAGACCATTTAGAAGGCATACATTTGTTCCATATATTTTTATAGTGACTACTTTGAGGATGATGAGCGCAGATTTGATCCCAAGCCGAAGTGATCGAAAACTTACGGGATGGGTGAGGAAGCCAAATAACATCGCCTTGGTCATCATCCTGAATGAACTCTTCTCCCAATTGACGACCATGAATAAGACGTTTCCAGACATGAGAGGCTGCAGAAGTGAGCTCCACCTGTTGATCACTGAAGCACAGTATTTAGCCTTCATAAACCCTGTCCATAAAGAGTTTGTAGAACGAAGTTTCCACCAAAGTTTAACCATCATAGCGTCTAGAACATCCCTCAATCTACGAACCCCAAGCCCTCCTTCAGAAGTAGGACGTGCGAGACGCTCCCAACATAGCCATGATCTCTTAGAGATGCCATCCTTCGAACCCCAAAAGAAACTATCCAGCATACTTTCGACACGGTTGAGAACAGATTTTGGGGGATTGCAAGTAGAGAGACAGTGAACAGGAATAGATGAGAGTACTGATTTGATTAGGACTAACCTGCCACCAAACGAGAGCAGCTTGTTATTCCAACCAGAAATCCGTGCATGAATCTTCCCGAGCAAAGCATCATACATAGCCGCATTCCTGCGACCCACCATAATAGGACAACCCAAATACACCATAGAACCATGATGAAGTTGGAATCCAGTCAACTGTTGCAGCTCAGTCACTTTATTTTGAGAAATTTCGGATAGCATCATCGCTGATTTAGCCACATTAACGAGCTGTCCCGAGTTAGCTTCATACTGGCCAATGACCTGCATAAGAAGCTGAACCGAACGTTTGTCTGCTCCAGAGAATATAAGCACATCATCAGCATACGCCAAGTGAGAGACTCGAGGGCATCCTCTAGGAGAGTAATAGCCAGAGAAACCAGTCACCGAGTTCAGTTGAATGAGACTCCTACTCAATGCTTCAGCAGCAATAATGAACAATGCTGGGGAAATTGGATCTCCTTGTCGAATTCCACATTGACCATAGAAAAACCCCAAAGATCTACCATTAATCAGAGTAGAGAACCAGATGTTATCGACCAGATGAAGGATCAAAGTTCTCCATTCATTGCAAAACCAAAATTGTTTCATAACCTTCAGAAGAAAAGCCCAACTAACCCTATCATAAGCCTTACTGATGTCAAGCTTAACAGCCATATTACCACCCCAATGTTTGTGATCAATAGCTGAAATCATGAGCCATGATAATATTATCAACAATCTCTCTCCCGCGAACAAAGCCACTTTGTTCGGGGGAAATGATCCGAGGAAGAATATCAACGAGTCTTCGCGCCAATAATTTGGAAATAATTTTGTTAATAAAATTACACAAACTGATCGGGCGATAGTCCGGAATAGCTTTGGGATGTTTCGACTTGGGAATGGGCAGCAAAAAAGTGCTCGTAATCGACCGAGGCAAGGCAAATCCATCCATGAATAAGCAAACAGCTTGAAAAATATCCTGACTGATAATCGGCCAGCAGGATAAATAAAAATGCCCAGTAAATCCATCTGGCCCCGATGAGCTATTAGGATCCATACTCTTGATAGTATCAAATACCTCCTCCATGGATGGTTTAGCAATCAGAAAATCATTATCCTCTTGAGTAATTAGATTAGGGATGTGATCAAGGTAACCATCTTGAATAGGAAAGTGAGAAGCAGAGAATACCTTGGTATAGTGTTTATTGACCTGTTGGATATCCTGCAGTGAAGAGAGAGTCACACCAGTAGTAGACTGAAGATGATGGATGTGCAATCGATTTCGTTTCGAAGAAACACAAGAGTGATAGAACTTCGTATTACGATCGCCTGCCTCATCCTATTTAACTCTAGCTTTTTGCTTCCAGTAGGCGTCTTCAATACGAAGACGTTGCTTCAACTGCGCACGGACTAGCAGCCACTGAGGACGAAGCGCAGGGTTGGTCTCATACTCTGCCTCAATTGCAGTCACCGCATCTTCAGCTTTCTTGACTTCTTGAAAAATATCACCAAACGTAACCCAACTCCAAGAGGAGAGAGCTCTTCTCGTGGCCCCAAGTCGCAGCCCAATGCGAACGAGAGCATTCACATGATCAATAGACAACCAAGCAGTCTCCACCACCGAGAGGAATGTGGTATGGTCTTTCCAGAAGTGAAGGAAACGAAAACGCCTTGGAGAAGTAGGATGTTCACTATCCAGAGACAGTAATATTCAGATTCAGTTCTATTTAAGTGTATAGATGTCGAGAGAGGTGCCCAATCTAGCCATTTCGAATCAAACAGTACTCTGTCAAGTCGTGATCCCAACTTAGGAGACCCACATTGCCTGTCTACCCAAGTGAAACAATTGCCAGTGTACGGCACCTCATGCAAGCCAGCAGCCGATTGAAACTCCTTGAACTCCTTCATCGACACCGAACAAGGAGGAAGACCACCAAATTTCTCCTCTATACTAGTAATGGCATTGAAATCACCACTGAGAAGCCACGGATATTTCTATCTCTGTCGAACTAACAAAAGTTGACGCCACAAAAGTCTTCTACCCTCCTTCATGTTACTGCCATGCACAGCAGATAATAAGATACCTCCAGCAAGAGCGGGGAGGTAATAGTCACAGTAAGACATTGATCAGAAGAATCAACCACAGTGATATCCGATGATTGTCGAGCCATGATCCAGATATTGCCTTTACTATTACTCACAGAAGTTTGAAGCTTAAGCTGATAAGAGAGAAGCTTATCCGGCTGAACTTTAGGTTCAATAATGATAACTACATGCACTTTATTAGTGCGACATAAAGATTTAAGTCTCTTAAAAGCCATAGCATTGGCTATACCCCGAATGTTCCAGCTAAGGATTTTAACCATGAGAGGAGGAGGAGGGTTGAGTGTTGGTAACCTTAGAGGAGGATCTGAGTAATCGGGGGGGCACTGGGGGTGGAACCGTCTTCTTCTTCCTTTGACCACCTTGGGGAGCTGGGGGGTGAGATGGGAGAATCTCTTGCGCGGCGATCGTCGAAGTTGGGGCAGGGCCATCCTGAGCTTCTGAAGAAACGGGAACTGTCAGGAGGATCGGATCAGGCGCTGGATCAACCGGGTGGTCCGGCGCCGGGGTCGCAGCCACGTCCACAGTAGCCGAAGGATCCGGCTCTGCCGACTCGTCCACAGGCTCCCGTCGATCCTCGGCTTCTACCTCGTCCGCCCACGAGCGAACCTCACGTTCAGAAAAGGAATGGTTTGCAATAGCTGTAGGAGCTGGGCTACGAGGTGATATTGATTGGATGGAGTTGGCTTGAGACAAGACACGGGGAGTAATGACTGCGGGGGGAATAATTGCATGATCGGAATGCGGGTCCACATTAATGGCCTCATCCGCTGATGTGGCTAACTGCGCCTCTCCTGGCGGTTGAGTATTGAGAGTATCTTCATTTAAAGTCGGATTGGAAGCTTCTCCCTTGTCATGACCAATAGGGAAGTCATTGATGTCAGCAACTATAGGATCTTTGAGCTTGAGTTGAGGAGGGTTTACTTTATTCTGTGCGTGTGTTTTGCATGAGGACCGCACGTGGCCTTGATGTTTGCAAAGAGAACAATACTGAGGGACATGCTCATACTCCACTTTCTGATTGATGATCCTGCCACTAGGCAGATTGATACGAACCATGTGTGGGAGGGTTTTGCTAGCGTCAACCTCGACGAAGACGCGAGCAGTAAAAATCTTCAGTAGCACGATCAAGTTTCAGAGGGGTTCCGATCCCAAGAATAATTGAAAAGAGAGCGTTTTTAGCAAAAAGCTGATGAGGAAGGCCAGGCAAGGAAATCCAAGTGGGCACTAAGGCGACTCCTGAGAGGCGCAAAACTCTTTCGACCATCGGAACACACGCATAGGAGCTCTAGAAAGGTACCACGTCTCCCGAGCCCGAAGACGGAGGAAGTCCACCTCCAGGGTAGGTCGAATAATGATATGCTTCGGATCAATGACACCAACCTTCACCTCACCGGCAAATTGGAAGCCCGAAAAGGCCTTACGAATTACCTCTATAGATGGTCGAGCATGGGAAAACTTCCCGATCAGGGCAAATTTGAAAGGTTGAACCAAGATCTGTTCATCCTCCTCCGAAAAGGAAACAATAGGAACCCCATTAGAGAACATAGGGGATCGAATAGAGATCGATTGGGGTTCCGTAGGGGGAACCCCAACCACTTCCGCGAATCTTCACGCCATGAAACCGTCAAAGCAGGAGATCGCGTTGGTCGGATGATCCTAACGCGAGGGAGGACGCCGGCCCGGCCAAAGGCCAAGCCGGTGTCGGTGGAAGATTAGGGTTCAAGGCGCGGCGCTCTTCTCCATGGAGAAGAAGAGAGCAGAGATACATCTTATATATATATATATATGATATATATATATATATATATATATATATATATATATATATATATATATATATAACATGCCCATATCACCTATAGGCCATAACCTAGATATCTCATACCTATATCACATATGAATCCTCTCACAATATATATCCTATACATATATCAATTATCACATCCCAAACTCTAAGTATCACATATATACGCCTATACTGCTAACAGAACTAGTCATATTAGTGTGTATATATATATATATATATATATATATATATTTTATATATATATATATATATAGATTATATATATATATATATATATATATATATATATATATATTTTTTATTCATGAAGGCCGAAAGGCCGAACCTTTACAAGTATACCATAAGGCGCAAAATGCCGAAGCCTATACACGTATACTGACAAAAGAGGAGAAAACCTAGAGTCAACACGGCTAATCTGAGGATAGAAGAGTGTTCCAGAAAATTGTCTGGCCATGTTTGTAGAGTGATCTCCGTTTGCGGCATTGATGAATGGTCTCCCATATGAGTTGGTCTCCGTTGTACTGGTGGCCTTCATATCTAGCCTTGTTCCTGTTTTTCCAGAGCACCCACGTTGCGGCCGCAGCTACGATCTGGTGGCCATGGGACGTGGAAGCCCAGGTTGCCATGAGATGGTAAAAGTTTTAGCCCCCGTGAGGCAATCTGTAACGCTGGGAGAGGGCTCTCCATACCTTGATCGGTAGTTCCCCTTGTATGAGGATGTGGTTGACTATTTTCGACTGTCAATCAGAGCAGCAAGTGCAAGCTGAAGCAAGGCTGAACCCGATGGTGTTGAGAGTATGGTAGGATGTTGCGAAGGGCTCTCCATATGAGGAAGGACCATTTTTTGGGAATACAGCTTTGCCAGAAGGATGCGATAGTAGGAGATGGAGCCGCATTACCTAGGATCACTCTTCTGGCCGACTTAACCGAGAATGCCTCATTGACATCTGGAGACCACTCGAGCTTATCAGCGTCCGGTCCGATCTGTACTCTGCTATGGCGAATGGAATCGACCGCCTCAGACCCAGCCCATATTCGAACTTTGTTTCAATTCCAGGTATTATTTGTAGGGTCCCATAAGTCCTTGATAGAGCTGTTCCTGGGGCTTGCTGAAATATTGGGAAAGCTTCGCCGTTGTCTACTTTAAGACGAATCGCTGGTTCGGCGAGGGACCGACCGATAAGAATGCGATGCCAGGCTACTGAGGATCTACTGTTCGCGATGGCCATAGACGGGTAGATGTGCTTGAAGTATCTGGCCTTCATGTACCTGGACCATAGGTTCTTACTCGTGCGAAGCCACCATAATTTTATTGAGAAAGCATTAACGATGTAAGAGAGTTTAGTAAAACCCGGGTCCCCCTCCCCGGTAGGCCAAGCCATGGTATCCCAGCTGGCCCAATGGTGCTTGTCGTGGCCGCCGCTGTGACCCCACAGAAAGTTGCTGAAGATGCTCTCAATGTAGGATATAACTTTCTTGGGAGGGGAGCAAGCAGCCAGGGTATAGATGGGAATGGAAGGGAGGACGTGATTGATGAGGATCATCTTGCCTCCGGGGGAAAGCGTGGCATTGTGCCAGCCCTCGAGTTTCTTTCTGATACGGGTGATCAGGTTCTCGAAGATTTCGGCGTTAGATCTGCCATACACGAGGGGGCACCCGAGGTAATGGAATGGAGGGTACTGGATGGGGAATGAGGTGGTGGTAGAGATGCTAGCCGCTTGCTCTGTCTTAATATTGTGGTGGGTGTAGACAATACTTTTGTCCAAGTTGATCTTCTGTCCAGAGCACCTTTCGTATCTTGTGGACGACGTCCACCGATCCAGTATCCCCGGAGGAAAAAATGAGGATATTGTCTGTGAAGGCCAGGTGGGTGATGATCGGGCAGCCGCTAGCTATGTGGAAGTACTGGAAGTTGGGGGAGCTCGCCATCTTATTATGGTTTCTGCTTAATGCGTCCGCCGTAATGATAAAGATGGTGGAAGATAGTGGATCTCCTTGCCTAACCCCACGAGTGGATTTGAAGAAACCTTCTGCTTGGCCGTTAATAACAGTGGAGAACCACGAGTTGCTGATTGATCTCCACACAATGTTGGTCCAAGTTTCAGAAAATCCAAAAGCTCTGAAGACCCATATCATGAATTGCCAATCCAGTCTGTCATAAGCTTTCTCCATGTCCAACTTGATGGCAATATTGCCCCCTCTTGCTGGAAGCTTCATCCAGGTGACTAACTCTTGGGCTAACATGATGTTATCTTGGATATTTCTCCCCCGAATAAAGCCGCTCTGCTCCTCTGAGATGGAGAGAAGCCCTACCATGCGGGATACGATGATCTTGGATATGAACTTGTTGGTGAAAGTGCAGAGACTGATGGGGTAGAAATCTCGAAATGTCTCTGGGTTGTCTTTCTTCGGGATGAGGATAAGGTTGGTGCTCGAGATGGCTCTAGGGTAAGTAGCTCCCTGGATGAAGGCGGAGACCGCATTGTGGATGTCAACCTTGATGATGTCCCAGCAGGTTCGGGAAAAAATTCCTGAAAATCCTTCTGGTCCTGGCATACTGTGAGCGTCGAGGGCCCAGACGGCTTCTTTCACTTCGTCCTTTGAAGGGGGCTGTTCGAGCCGGGTGTTGTCTTTGTCGGTAATGAGATTGGGAACCTCATCCAGGAAGGTATTATCTTTGAGAACCGTATCCTTGAAGAATAATTTGGAGTAGAACTTTATAGTCGCCACTTGGATACCTTTAGGATCACTGATGCTGGTGCCATCTTCTGCGGTAATCTGATGGAGAGTGAGTTTTTTCTACGCCCATTAACGCAGGCATGGAAGAATCTCAAGTTGTTGTCCCCCTCGCTGTCCTATTTGATCCTAGCTTTCTGCTTCCAGAAATTGGTCTCGATTTTGGTCTGAATTTGAGGATAGCTTTGGTGAGAGTCAGAGCCTTCCTGGTATCAAGCGAACAGTCGGTCATGTACTTGGCTTCGGCCCGAGTAACGTCATCCTCAGCCTCGCGAATGGCTTGGAAGATGTCTCCATAAGCTTGCTTGCTCCAAGCTGCCAGAGCTTTTCTCATAGCCTGGAGCTTGTTAGCTACCCGGTTGAGAGGATCGGTAGAGTCCGTGCTATTCCAAGCTTCCGTGACTATCCCTAAAAATTGTGGGTACTCGCTCCAGAAATCCAGGAAGCGAAAGCTTTTCCTGGACTGGTTGGAAGTGCTAGCAATTTTGACCAACAGGGGGGCGTGGTCAAATTTGGTGGCGTTAAGGTGAGAGAGCTTGGAGGTAGTCCCCATACCCACCCAAGCGTTCGATAAAGCCCTATCGAAGGGGAAGAATTGGCGACGGTCGCCAACCTGCATGTTGCACCAGGTGAATGCGTTGCCTGTGAATGGAAGGGAGGAGAGGTGGGAGTTGAAGAGAAAGTTGTTAAAGTCTTACATGGCGGGGAGAGGGGGGCGGCCTCCAATTTTCTTTTCTCTGTAGGGGATAGCGTTGAAGTCTCCAATGCAAAGCCAAGGGGTGTTGTGGTTGTGATTGTTGATGTTCAGGAGATCGTTCCAGAGGTGTCTACGATCCGTGATGCCGCAGCTACCGTGAACCGCAGAGAGGATGACGCGGTTGGGGATCAAAGGGTATTCAATCCAGCAAGAAAGTGCATGTCTGGAATCATGGATGACTCCGATTTGGACGGTCTTGGAGCAGAGGATCCAAATGTCGTATCTGCCAGCTATTGCCGAGTGAAAGCATAACTGCAATTGGATGGATTTGATTCTTTTGTATGGGATTTTGGGTTCTAGGATAAGATCTTGTGAGTTTTCTTAAGGCTGGTAATTCTCCTCATAGTAGGTTTATTTGCTAGACCGCGGATTTTCCAGGAAAGAATATTCAGCATTAATGGGTATTTGGATGGGGTTGGTTGGACCGCTTAGCAGCAGACCTAGTGTGCAAGGACGGGGACTTGGCGGACCATATCTCATTCGGTTTCCTGTATGCGATGGATGTTACCTCCGTTCTCTTGGAGGATGAGCCGGAGTCCTCGGAGCATTTTTGGAACCTGGTAGCGATGGATGTTATCCTCGCTCGCTCGGTGGATGAGCTGGAGTCCTCGACGCGATTAGGGGGTACGATCGTTTCTTCGGCTGAATCGAGATCAGCTTACTCTAGCGGGATGAGGAGGGAGTCATCGGGGGAATCTATCTGGTCGCCTTCCGCCTGGAGAGGGAATCCTGCGGCGAGAACCTGGAAGCCTCTACAAGCCTGTTCTGGCCCTAGAATAGCCAGGGCGACAATGGCGGGGTTACCAATGATGGTCGGTGGTGCTCGGGAAGGTTGGGAGGGACTCCACTGCTTCCTCTAGGAGGGACTCCTTAGCTGCCTCTAGGGAAGAGGCGCCCATATCCTCCGTATCCATTCCGGAGGCTTTGACGAAGTCAGTAGAAAATGCCATCTCTAGGGAGGAGTCGATAGCGTCTATCACGAGGGCGTTGAACTGATTGGATAGAGGAAGGGTGGGTGGGTGGTAGGGGACCACGGCTTTATTCGCTGAGCTGTCTCTGCTGGATTCTCCTTCATTGGAGTTGAATCTGGTGTGGGAGTTCGGTAGAGGAAGCAGGGGTGATTAGGTGGTATTTTTATGCTGGTTCCCTTTGGGATTTGGTTTTGTCCGTTCTAATTTCTTCCTCAGCTCGGGATGGAGGCGAAGGCAATGCTTGGATGAGTGACCGCGTAAGTGGCTATGAGTACAGAAGATTATGTGGTTGTCGTAGATAATTTGTTGGGTGTGGGTTCGGTTGCCGAGTTCATGAGTATGTGGTTTGGAGGGCTCTGAGGTGAGGTCGAGCTCCACACATATCTTGGCGTAGTAGGCTTTGGTCAGGTTGCTTGTTTCCACGGCGGTGGCCATGTAAGTCCCGAAGGAGTTGGCTATATGTCGCAGACTCGTCGGGACAAAACAAATGAGGTAGAGATTGGGTAGGGTGACCCAGGCGGCCACCGTCGGTGAGTCTTCTCGGGTGTTTAAAGTTAGCTAACCACTTGATTATCTTCATCTGGTGGGAGTCGACCCTCCCGGTGCCTTTGGACCACACCGTCTTGTGGTCAAGGTTGGAGGAAAGGTGTAACAGAATATGCTTCGGGTCGAGGGAGGCTACCCTATACTCAGCTGATAGCCGCCAGCTGGCAATAACCTCTGCGACCCTAGTGAGTTTGGGCTAGCCAGACGAGAATTTGAGGACGAAGGAGAAGGGAAAAGAGGATGCCAGAGAAGAGAGTCCTGGTCGAAGAAAGGCACCATCGGCATGGAATGCCGGCGGATACTCAACTTCGGCGAGCGGGACATCCGGGATCTGGACCCCCGGCTGGTGAGTGTTTGCCATAAAAATCAACAACAGGTATTACAGAACACTGGAATTGATTGCAAACTCGTTTGTACAAAGAAGGGCCTAGAAAGAAAGCCTAGGAAACAATCTAAGTACAATTATTTAGTTTTGATTCTGGGGGTTACGATGGAAGCTCGGGAAAGTGCTATCAACTCTGTCTTACTCCGTGGACTATCTGATGCAGTCTCTCGCTCGTGAAGATATTGTTTTTTTCTTGAAGGTTGCCAGCCTTTTGCAGGGGTGTGGCACCCTGCTATTTATAATAGGATGGATTTGAGCCGCATAGACGGCTTGCGGCTACGTGGCTGATTAGCACGCAAAGACCCGCTTTTGGGCTTCCATATGTCGATTTGTTGGAATTTTATTGCAGCAAATCTGAGTAGTTAAAGAATTGGTTAGATTGCCACGTGTCCCGTTGAGTATACATTCTCAGTCTTCGATCATGCGGGGTTGTACTAGACTCATCCATGCGGCCTAGATCATAATTACTCCCGGCTGCCTATAATTCTGGAAATTTTAGGGCCACATAAGCTGGGCCGCATGAGGTTCATGCGGCTTGGATGATGCTTTTTTGGCCGCACTGAGGCGTACGAATCCTGCTTTTGGGCGACGTCTTACGTCTTATCTTTCTTGTCGAAGTGGCAGAACTGTCATGTTTTGCCAGGACTTGTCAGCTTTATCAGTCGAACTGCTCCTCCATGGTCGTAAATTTTCCTTCTACAGCTGTTCGTCGATGGGCCGCATATGTCTTTGAACAGTTATGCGGCTTTCCTTCATGCGGACTTGTTTGGCCCGAAGTACCTATGCGGCAATTTATAATCTGCATGAACTCCACATTTTTCATATTTCTACAAGGGACCCTTCAAAGTTTCCAAATTACAAATTTGGAATACTTTGAATAAGGAGCATGAAAAATATGCCAAACGTAGGGAGTCTTCAAGTTGCAGGAAGTGGTTTTCAAACTTGAGTCGTAGAGAAATACTGAGCCGCAGAACAAATCTTGAGTCGCAGAGACGCTTTGAGCCGCAGAGAGTCTGCCAGCTGTCACTGCTGCATTTAATTCTCCTGACTCGGTTATGGATCTATTTTCGAGATGAAGCCGACGGTTACTGGCGATAAAGTTCCCAACGTCAACTCTATCTTTAATGATCTCGAAAACCGAAGAGACGCTCGACGGTTACTAGGGATAAAGTCCCCAAACGTCGTCTCTATCTTTAATGATCTCGAGAATCGAAGAGTCTCCCTTCAGCAACTCTATAAATAGGAGTCATTCAGAGAGAGTCTTTCCTCTTTCAACTTCTCCTCTTTATACTTTCTGTTATGGCTCCAAAAGCTTCTAAGTCGATTGGTACGGCGGCCAAAGGGGAGAGACTTGCTTCTCCGTCGAGAGCGGTAGACACTCCTTCCATTCATTCCGATGTGCAAACCTTCACCCAAGGGTAAGGGTGGTGAGCAGATGATGACTGAAATTTCGTGTGCGGGGCTGTCATATACTGCCTCTGCTATAAACTTGGTCGATGTATGCCCTATCTCGTCAGGGACCACATGAGTTCTATACGATAGGGCTGCACAGACTGAGTCGCATAACCGCTGCTTATCCGAACATGAACTGGATGAGTGCCTCAAGATTAATCTGTATGAACTTTTATGAACGAGCCGCATAGGTGTCGCATGAGCACTTTATGATTGGGTCGCATGATCGCCTTGTGACTGATTAGGCCGCATGAGTTTTTCATACCTGAGCCGCATGATAATGACTGAGCCATATAAATGCTGCATGAGTGCTTCATGAAGTCGGCCTTACAACTGTGGACTGTATGAGTTATGTTTTGGCTGGGTCGTTTAACTGGCTAGGCCGCATAACAGAGTTCTTTGCTGCTATATGACTATCTTCTTTTTTTTGTTTTTGTAGCATCTGTGTCAAGACTGAGACCATTGCGAAGGAAGAGGTGCTGCCCCCCTTTCATCAAACAAGAGTTACCGTTTGTTAAAGTTGAGGTAAAAGAGGAGTTGGTGTCCATCGGGAAGGGATTGCTATCAAGGAAGAGCCCAAGTCTGCGGGCAGTAGTATTGGGAGTTCTGACCCTCCTGCCCTCGCCGGAGACTCCGATCAAATAGATCTTTCGTATGCGAAATGGCTAGGGGAATGGTATATGCCTCAGCACGGCTATGATCCTTGACTGTAGGGATCCGTGGGCTACCATGTACTAGATGTTCGTATCCGCATTTGTACTTTCGTCTGTCTATAGTGTATCTTTTGTTTTGCTTCTTTTGTAATCCTTTACTGGAGGTGTAGTCCTCTGAATGTAACTAATTTTGAATAAACAGGATACGCTTCCCATATTTTATTTGTGGTATTTTGTGGTGCTTGTACTAGAGGGCCTAATACAGCATTTGTAAAGGACATCCCACTGGGGGATTTTTACCTATTGCCCTTTGTGCATCTGAAAATAGGAGCAAATAGATTTGAATGATATTTTTTGACCTATTACTCTTTGGTACACCGATGGTGTGAGTAATATATTAGGATAATTTTTTGTGGACTTATCATCATTTTTGTGTACTAGTGATGCGAGTACTGATAATAAGTGGAGATGAAACCAACGTATTTACTCAGAGGTAATGAGGACGTGGTAAATACGGGTCTGAAGTAGAGCCTCCCTACTCAGAGGTAATGAGGACATGGTAGGAGTAGGCTTAATAGGGATACACAGAACAACTCAGAGGTGCTATTAACGTGGAAGTTCTATGTATTGGGTAGTTTGTTTGTGATGGACGGAAAAACAACTCAGAGGTAATATGGACGTGGTTGCTTTTCCCGTTGGAGAATTTTGTGGACCTATTACCCTTTTTGTGCACCGACAGTGCGAGTAATAGATTAGGATGAGTTTTATAGACCTATTACCCTTCTGCGCACTGATGGTTAATAGATTTGAATGATATTTTGTGGATCTACTACTCATTGGTACACCGATGGTGTGAGTAATAGATTATGATAACCTTTATGGACCTATTACCCTTCTGCGCACTGGTGGTGTGGATAATAGATTAGGATAACTTTTTTGGACCTATTACCCTTCTATGCACTGGCGGTGCGGGTAATAGATTTGAAACAAAATCCAATAGAGGTGATAGGTTTTGTGGTCTTAACACCGTGTCTTTTATCCCGGGTTGGGGTACAGGTGTTAAGTCGGAAGATTATCGGTATTAGAGGTAATATGGATGTGATATACGATAATCAGGACCAGGAAGTTTGCTCAGGGATAATGATGAACTGGGCAGGCATTAGAGTGGGAGTTCAGAGGTATCATCGTACATAACTAGCCACTTAGGGAGATGCAATAGAGTGTGAGTTCAAAGGTATCATCGTACGTGACTCGCTACTCAGGGAGATGTGATGGAGTGTGAGTTCAGCGGTACTATCGTACATGACTTTCCACTCAGGGAGATGTGATAGTTTTGAGGGAGTACCAGCATGTCCTTTAGACATAGTATTCTTCAGGAATTTACCATAATAATGTCGGAGTTGACAGCTGCAGAGGCGATCGTCGACTGCTATCGTAATTCAGACCTGAGGTAGACTCCATGTCGTACCCCTATTTTTGTATGAAGTACTTAGCCTGAGGACTATACAGGTAGAGCGGTAGTCTCCCAGTATCGGGTTCAAGATCAAACTCTTAGAGGCATGAAGGGTTGAGATCCTTCTTTTCGGCCAAAGATGCCTGAGACTAGGAAGTAGGCGTCTTTAATGGGAGCAAGTTGGCTTACGGTATGGACAGTTATCACATCATCAGGAGAGGGACTATCTACCCGTGTAACCAAGTGTTTGGCAAGTTCTTCGTCCTCTTTGGCTACCCCCTGCGAGCTTAGAGGTCGGGATGCTATCTTCGACAACTTGACCATCAAGGGATCCGCTTGAGGTATATTTGCCCGAGAGTGTTGGATCGACACTTGGCTGCTGGCTCATCTTGGAAAGACGGATGACAATTGGCTCAATAAGGGACTTTGTGTCTTCCGGTCGCCTTGGAGTAGATTTTGGCAATCGGATTACCATCGGTGTTACAGAGGGCCATGCATCTCCCTGTTGCCTTTGATTGGACTTCGGCAGCCGGATCACCATTGGCCCTATGTCAGGTTTTGGCTCCTGGCTGGATCTCGGGAGACGGATGACCATTGGTTCCAATTGCATAGCTGTGGCAGGAGAACCGAACACCTCTTTATGCAAGGTTACGACAAGGGGTACGGCCCTGCCCGGTTTGCGAACTTGGAGACGAATTCTCAAGTGTTCTTCTGGCCCTATGATGGCTTCCAGCTCGTCAGTTATGTTTCCTGGATTCGTCATATAGACAAGCCTCCGAAGAGTAATAAGATTCAACCCCTTTGAAGGGATCAATGTCGACGAATTTAGTCTTCACGGAACCGTTCTTACTGACATACTTGAAACACTGGTGAAGGGTGGATGGCACGATCATATAGTCATGTATCTACGGACGTCCCAGAAGGATGTTGTAGGAGGTGTCTGCATCTATGACGTAGCAGGTAACTTCCATCTTCAAGTCACCAATCTGGTACTTCAACCGGATCTTCCCTAGGGGATAGTTTCTTCCCAAGTTACAACCGCTAATGGCAGTGTTGGTTGCTGCTAGCCGATGCATAGGGATGCCAAGAAGTTGGAGTAGGCTATTCGGGATGATGCTTATTGACGAGCCAAGGTCGATATGCATCCGATCCACCTTGATGTCGCCTATGTATCCCGTGTAGTATAGAGGGCGCTCATGTAAATTGGACTTGATCAACATGTCCTGAGGAGTAAATACGATGTTGGGCATTACATATGTGCTATCATCGCCCTGTAGATCTGCTGGCGGATCTTCCCCTGGAGGCTTGACCTGAGCTAAGTAGGCATCAGCATTTTGGAGTGCTTCGCTTAATGTGGCACGAAGATCCTTGGAGAGCTTTAAGAGCTCATACAGCGACAACTTTGCTGGTGTATTAGCCAATTGTGCTAATATGTCGAAGTTGTAAGGTCTCTCCAGTCCCTGAGGTACATTATTGCGGAGTGGCCTATCGAAGCGGGTTTCCTTTGGCTTGGACTTGTCCACCAGTGGGGGCTGAGATGGCCTTGGAACATCAGAGGGAGGCAATGTTTCTGTCTGAGGATCTTCGGCTGAACTCTTGTACGGGCTGGACTTATGCTCCAGACCGGGTAACCAATGGCTGCAGCTTCCTCAGCCTCGGCTGAAATTGTATAGCAGGATCCAGACTTCTTGTCCTTTTTCTTGCTGGTAGGAGATGACACCCCTGGGTAACTTTGGGCACTAAGTCTGGATGCACCCACATGATTTTTTCTCGCAAGGTAGTGAGAGGTACCAGTCCAGATGTCTTGTTTCGGACGGGTGGAAGATTAATAGCCTCCATTGTTGCCCGAGGGACAGGTATGATCCCGTCTGGAGTTCTTATTGGAGGGAAGTCACCGAACTAAATAGACACCATGTTTGTCGCCACGGTAACCTCTTCAAAGTCTATCGACAAAGTTTTGGAGTCGATAAGACTCTGAATGTATCACTTCAATTGGAAGCAATTATGAGTGGCATGATGGACATAGCGGTAGAAGTGACAATACTTTGGGTCCTCCATTTCTGCTGCTCGGGACTCGCGTCTTGGTGGAAGGAGCCGGATCCTACCCTCTTGTAAGAGCATATCAAAGATAGGTTTGACATGACTATCTTCAAATGAGTAGTTGATCTTGGGCCACGGACCTTTCGTCTATTTTTGTTCAGGATTTTGAATCACATCCGTGACCATGGCCTGTTTGCCCTTGTTGTCCCGGTTAGTGGTGGCGCCACTGTTGTTGTTACTGGAGGTAGAACCAGGACGTCTGCCCTTATCTTCTCCGTCTGGGATGTGTAATCCCAGCTGGCAAGCCTTCTTCAGTTTTGCCTCTGCATTGGTAGCACTTATGATGAAGGTCGTTCAATCCTTGAACTGATCGTCACCCATCTAGAGGCTGATTGCAGGGAGCAGCTTCTTCTGGCAGATTTCAATCAAGGAGCTCTCGGGATTGCCTTGGGGCAATCTCATTGTGGTTTGGCGGAACCGCTCGATGTAGTTCCTCGTTTGCTTCCTCTTTCCCTGAACGACGTCCATGAGAGACGACATCGTTACGTCATGCCCCACTTCATAAAATCTTTCCAGGAACATGTGTTTGAAGCTGTCAAAAGAGTGAATGCGGTTGTCGAAAAGGTTGCGGTACCAGTCGAACGCGATCCCCTCCAATGCTCCGATGAATAGTAGCGTGAGGATGGCATCACTATGCGGCAAGTGGTTGGTTGTGACTTCAAAGTAAGTCATGTACCGACTAGCCGAGGTCTTTCCATCATAAGAATCGATATGGAACGACTTGTATCACGGTGGAAAAGGCATATCTCTCAACGGGATATGGCTACCGTATTCTGAGATCCCGATAGAGTCTCGGGCATTGAACATTACCCGAAGCTCCTGGACTTCCCTCCCTGCCTCCTTGGCTTCATCTACAGCTGAAGGAACGGATGGTGCTAAAGGATTATCACCCAAAGGAGGGGCGGTCGTGTTGGAGTCTGCGTTGACTGTGGGTCCCAAGCTTGTTTGACCGGGCGTCCCTGTTGGTTGAGCTGGCAAGACGGCTTTGATCTCGTCCACATACTTGACCAAGGACAGGAGCATGGCTTCCAGCACTTCTAGCCGTTGTCGATCAGAAGGTGCTTCATGATCATCGTCAGCCATAAAGACTGTCCTGACATGGGTAGGGGTGGAAGGAATTATGGCAGAGGTACTCTCGGTGTCGTACCCTTGTATAGAGAAATCGTCAAGAAATGTCGGAATATCATCTTCGTCAGACTCGGAAGGGGTGCTACCCCTGTGCAGGAAGCTGCATTGTTTTGGTAAGGGTGGTGGCCCTCAGGGAAATCTGATTCTGTTGCAGAGTTCTGGGGGATCTCTACCCCCTGTGTGCTCTTGGTACACCGGGTTGTCACATGCATTGAGGGGGTTGCTACCTCCAGCTTCATCTATTCTCAAGGAGGCTGAAGGTGCACCCCGGCTGCCGAAAGCTTCTTTTTGGATCGAGTGCCTAAATAGACACCCCATGTGGTTGATGGGAACCCCCAGATGAGGGTCTCCTTGCAATACTGGCCGAGATGGCCGGGCTGGAAGAGCCTGTCTTCTTTTTTCCCTTGCCAGGAGGAACTTTTTGAGTTGAATTACAGGAGGCAAAAGGAAACTCTTTGTCCCCTAGAATTTGTACCTATCGGATAGGTGTTGGCTGCTGCAGTCGCTGGAAAACTGATTGCCGATCTTTAGGCGCTGCGGATTTGTTACAGCAGCAGTTGATGATGACTTGAGTGCAACGATGCCCCGAAAGGGACTCATTGCATGCTGACGATGTCGTCTTGCGCTTGTGAGTAATCATGTCACGTAAGTCGGTGGGAAGTTGTTCTGTCTTTGCACCAAACTTGTGAACTCGGGGATCCCGAGCGCACGAGTGCTTAGGCATCATGTTTGCTCCATGATCCGTGGCTAGTAAAAACACTTGCTCTGGATCTTTAGAGGGAGAATTTAAAGACCCATCCTGTCCGTTAGCCCTGGGGGACTGGACGTGGGTGGTTCTGTACAACTTTCCAACAGAGCCCGTGTAATAGTTAACGGGACCCACTGACAGTCAGCAACTTGGAAAGTTGACTGGGCTGGTTGAGCCTGCACTTTCCTAGACCTTTTCGACTTAGCGCCCAAAGGCTCATAGTAAAAAGCGTCCAAACTGATACATCCTGCATCTTTAGTGGGCCGCATGGCATCGGGCCCGCATGAGAGGCGGTTGAACACAGAGCTTCTGGCAGGGCCGCATGAGACGTCATGTCTGTGGTCAAGATTGGTCGCATGGACCATCTTCTTGCGGGTAGAGCTGGCTGCCGCATGGATCATCTTCCTGCGGCGAGAGTTGGCTGCCTCATGAGTTGTCTGCCTGCGGCCAGAGTTGGCTGTTGCATGGGCAGACTGCCCATCTCCTCTTTGCGGCCTCCTCTTTGTCCACATGGAGTTCCCTTGTGTTCCCAAAAACTCAGCATCATAGTATTTTCCTCTGCTGGATTTGGGGACAGCGGGGTCCTCTGCGGTCGGAAACAGAGCACAGGAGAGTTTGGTCACCGTCTTGGGCTGCAGAAGGAGCTTCTTCGAGAACTTGGTCGGGGTAACAGTTTTAGGCACCGACGTCTTGCGAGTCCTCTTCGGGTTTGCTTGCTTCTGAGACGGACTGGCGCTCCCTTCAGAGAGCATTCTTCGAAGGCTTGTTGGTCGAAGTGGATCACAGCATCTGTTGTGTAGAGCCAAGCTTGGACGCGTCAGATTGTGTCACCAACTTCTCATCGAAAGAGAAGGAAGTCCCCAGCAGAGTCGCTGTCGTGTTTGCCATAAAAATCAACAACAGGTATTACAGAACACTGGAATTGATTGTAAACTCGCTTGTACAAAGAAGGGCCTAGAAAGAAAGCCTAGGAAATAATCTAAGTACAATTGTTTAGTTTTGATTCTGGGGGGTGACGATGGAGGCTCGGGAAAGTGCTATCAAATCTGTCTTACTTCGTGGACTATCTGATGCAGTCTCTAGCTCGTGAAGAGATTGTTTTTTCTTAAAGGTTGCCAGCCTTTTGCAGGGGTGTGGCACCCTGCTATTTATAATTGGATGGATTTTGGGCCGCATAGACGGCTTGCGGCCACGTGGCTGATTAGCACGCGAAGACCTGCTCTTGGGCTGCCATCTGTCGGTTTGTTGTGATTTTGTTGCAGCAAATCTGGGTAGTTAAGGAATTGGTCAGATTACCACGTGTCCGGTTGAGTATAACATTCTCAGTCTTCGATCATGCGCGGGTCGCATGAGACTCTTGTATGCGGCTTGGATCACAATTACTTCCGGCTGCCTATATTCTGGAAATTTTAGGGCCGCATGAGGTTCATGCGGCTTGGATGACGCTTTTTTGGCCGCATGGAGGCGTACGAACCCTGCTTTTGGACGACGTCTCACGTCTTATCTTTCTTGTCGAAGTGTCAGAACTGTCATGTTTTGCCAGGACTTGTCAGCTTTATCAGTCAAACTGCTCCTCCTTGGTCGCAAATTTTCCTTCTACAGCTGTTCGTCGATGGGCCGCATATGTCTTTGAACAGTTATGCGGCTTTCCTTCATGCAGATCTGTTTGGCCCGAAGTACCTATGCGACAATTTGTAATCCGCATGAACTCTATATTTTTCATGTTTCTACGGTGAGCCCTGTCCAGACGAAGGACGTCGACGAATGAAGGGGATGGGCTCGAAGATGAGCCTAAAATTTGATGAGCCGAAAGTTGGGTTGCGCCAGAAGACGCAGAGCCCAAAAGGGGTTGGCTAGCGCCCAGAGAGGTGGGGGCCTGACACCAAGGGACCCCTTCGTGCGCCAGCACGAGAACCTGGGTGGCGCTATGAGGAGGCTGGGGCTGGGGGAGAGCGGAGCGCCAGGAGGGGGTTGGGGCTGACCCCTAGGAGATCCAGGCTGCGCCCGAACCGGAAGCTGGGAAGCGCTTAGAGGGAGCGGCAGAAGGGGGGACTGTGGGACTCGGAGGCGACACGAGCGAGGACGGGTGACTCGGCGGAGCAGCGGTGCCACCCGACGGACACAGAAGCCCGGCCGCATCTGAGAGGAGCATCACATCGTCAGACGAAGCAAGCGCAGGTGAAGAGAAAGGGAGAGGAAAGAAAGGGAGGATGAGGGGTTGGGTTGCGCCAACTCTAGGCACAACCGGAAGAGGGGGTGGGGTTGGGTAGCGTAACAGCAGTTAGCCGGGTCTGCGCCGAGCGCTTTCAAGACCAAACCACCGGCACGAATCGGGGCCGCCAAAGGAACAGCAGCACCAAGCTGCTCGCTTCGAGCTGAGGTGGTCATGAATCCAGTCGACCCGAAGGAGTGGGCCGCGCCAGAGTACACGTCCCCCAACGTGCACGCGATGCACGAGGCACCAGACGGCACGCCGAAACTAGAAGGCGCCACCTGCGCCCCCCAACTGACCCGCAGGGACACCCCAAGATGCGCCCCAACAGGTACGCCAGTGGGACCCACAGCAAAAGCGCCCGAAGCAAAACCAGCTGCGCCCGGCGGGTCACCTAAAGAATCAGACGCACCACGAGGTGCGCCGAGAGCAAGCAGGAGCGCAATCGAAGGCACGAGGCCCTGAGGCCAACCGCGCTAGCAAGCGCCGAAGGGCACAGCCCCCGACGCAGAACTAGGAGCGCCCAGCGGGGACTCCAAGGAAAACGGCCACTCCTGAAGTGCGCCATGGGGCCTCTCGTGCCAGGTTGCGCCAAAGGGCACAGCCCCCAACACCGAAACAGCTGCGCCTGGCGTAGTCTCCAAGGGAACCGACGAGACCCGGATAGCGCCGAAAGGTACGTGGGCGCTGGACCTACCGCACCTGCTTGCGTCAGAGAGCACAGCTCACAACGATGGTGCGGGGGCCGAAGCGAGCTCGCAGGAGAATTCAAAAAAGTGGGGGAGAGAAAAATAGGCGGGGTGGTGGGCAGAGGGGCGGTGGGGGGACCTGAGGAGGGGGAATGGGAGCCGGCGCCGGGGACGTGGCGGTAGGAGGGCGGACCAGGGGAGGCGGTTCCGGGGGGGCACCAGGAGAGAGGAGGGGGAGGGGTGGGTGGAGGGAGAAAAGACGGATGAAGGGGGCGGCGGGGGGGGGCGGGAGGCGGCTTGGTGAGGACGGGGCGGAACCCAGAAGCTGAAAACGCAAGGGGGGATAGTGCCGGAGCCGAAGGGAGGTCCGGAAATGCAAGGAGGTCGGGAGGATAAGCCATGGGGAGGAGGGGAGGGGTCCGGCCGATCGTCGGCGTAGCCCCGCGGCGGCGGGCACGACCGTGCTAGACGGGGCACGCCGCCCCGAGAACGAGAATGCATGGACGGGAGAGACGAGGGAGCAACATCCTGAGCTATATCTGTATATTATATATATATATATATATATATATATATATATATATATATATATTTATATATATATATATATATATATATATATATATATATAGACACACACACACGCACACACACACACACACACACACACACACACACACACACACACACACACAAACAGGATGAAACAAGAGGCTAAGGAGGAATGTATGGACATGTAAGGGGGTTTAACATGTGCTGAAGAGAACAACACAAGGGCTAAGAAGGATATGCAATGAACTAGTGGTTGAGGATGCAATGCATCATTGGAAGGGCAGTGGTAAAAGAATGTATAGGCAAGATAATGAGTATGAATGCAGGACAATGTTTATTAACTGGCTAAAAGACATGCATGATAGAGTTATTAGTTCATTACTGAACTGAACTGAACTATACCAATGCAGTGTACAGGACATATCCCAACTCAAGGTGGACTGCACAAATAGATGTCCAAAGATTAGAACACTATAGGTGTTCAAAGATTTGGACAAAAGGAATGTGAAGATGGGCAATGCAGTGGACATATGTTCTAGGCATCAAAATGGATAGATACTCTATCACTAGAAGATTTGAACAATGGAACAAAGTGGACTGATGCATTACTTATGCATCAACCTAAATACAGGCAGGGTCATTAATGCAAGGATATGCAAGTTTACGCAGTGAAATGATGTTTGTCCAGTAAAGAATAAGCAGGGCATGCCCATATATGGTCAGTGGAAGACATCACAAGCTATCACTCCAACTCCTAAAACTCATAACTCCCTCTATAAAATCATGAATGTTACATCCCAGGTAAGTAGTGAACCTAAAGCTCAGTAGGTTAATATGGCATTCGAATTGGGGGGGGTAAGCCTTCCTAACTATTACTAAGGATTGCATGGGACAGAACTTATAGTCAACCCAAAAAAGGTTATGGTCTTAGCTCAAGTTCAGTAGGACTGAACTCAAATGATACAAGAGATTGAAAATCAAATGGGAATGTCAGGACCAAGTTCAGTATCTAAACATCCATAACAGGGTTCAGGACAAGGGTATGAAGTCTAATCCAAGGAATTAGCAAGGGACCTCACTTAACAAGGATGCACAGGTCAAGGGGACAGGATAGGTCAAAAGGTAAAATTTAATTTGGGCAAAATTATTTACTCATTCAAGACCAACAAGGTAAGGTGGTCTGCTGCAAAGATTGAACTCTCACTTAGGCTAAACAGGGCAGAACATGATGTAAAACTGGGCTTAAGGTCTTATTTCGAAATGCATCAACTAAGTATTGTACATCCACGTGTCACTGAATAGTTATGAAGTGGTCAGTAGTCACAGGATAGTAAGATTATAGAAATGGGATATTTGGCTAAATATCTAAACAAGGGGTGGCAGACCAATGTAGAAATGCAATAAAGAATTAATGAAGTATAGTATATAGTATGTAAAGTGGACATGTGTATGTGCAGGACATGTATGTCAAAGGGTGCAGTGAACAAGTGCAGTTCAATAAAAAGGGTAAAGGATCTGATACTCTATAGTGTCGGTAATTGATACTCTTAAGATCTGTACTAAATGAACAAACTATGGGTCAAGGGAACTCCATGATGGATCATGATATGCAATGATGGATTAGTCATTTAGGGTATGAGCTATATATAGATTAAAGTAGTGTGGATTGATACATTAAGCCTTCAAGAACTAATTAATTCCCAATTGCAAGAATCATATGTTTAGTTGGCTAATATACGAGGAATGAAATGAATGCAGTATACCTATGTGGCAGTAAATGCAATATGTGCATGCAAGGACAATGTAGGACATATACACTCAATACAGTAAGGTGAAGTATATGCAATATTGGATGAATACATTGCAATGGTTAAAATGAGATGCAGGACATATCCCTATAGACTATAAGGACATGGTATTGTAGTGCATGAAGACTTCCTTGCAATGGCAGTGAGCTAATGCAATGTTAAGTGGTCCATGCAATGTGAAGTAGTGCTCGACTGCAACCTTAGCAACTGGGCAGTGTAATGCAATGTACATTCATAGTGTGTTCAGCATGCTAAATGAGGTGTAGTGAGTGTGAAGTATCAATTGTGTCACAGACATGTAATGAGTGTCAAAAGTGAATGTGACAGAGTATCAAGTGCATGGTAATATGAAATGCAACAATGTGTAAATGTGTGTGTGTGCCATAGCAAGTGTATCAAACAAACGGAGTGTATCAGAGGATCAAATCGTGTGCAGCAGTGTCAAAAGTGGATGTGTCAAAAGTGGCAAGTGAATGTGGTATCATGTGAACATGAGTGAGCAGTGTGCCAACAAGTGAGTCATGTATCAAGTGTCAAACACATGTCCAAGATGTGTCATGTCAACAATAATAAGAATCGAAGTGTGCAGGCATATGTGTTCGACTGCACAGATAGTGAGATTTTGTGGGTCGTGCCACAACTCAAATGAGCTATGGTTCGAAGCCCAACTCCCATGGTCGAGGGTCAGTCATTGCCCCCAACCTGGAACATCAGTTAGATTGTGAATTAACCAGCTATAGGCTCAGATCTAGGCCTCGTGCTGCAGGGCATGCATAGTTCAAGCCAAACTCAGGGTGCAGTGTCCCCATGTCAAAAACACACATCAAAACATCACGAATTCAACTCAGTCATTCACAAATGCAATCCACAGATCATTAACTATCCAAAAATGTAATTATATTAGAAATTGGTGAACAAAATATCCTATGGAGCATTTCATAGAATACCTTAGATACGTATCCGATACTCTTCCTATACGCACCTCTAATGGATCCAATTTCGACCCAACTCTTTCCTAATGCTAAAGGAACCCTAATTGAATGCATCTATGAAAGAAATTCTGGAATTTAAAGGTTTAGAGGGCTCTTACCAATTGGGAGTTGGAATCCTAATAAAAACTCCTAGATCTAGATCTCCACCAAGCTTCCATGGCCAAATTGCTCCAAATCCTTCCTAGCTAGCCAATAGAGGCTTCCTCTCTTCAAGAGGAAGAGATTGCAATTGGTTTGGGTGAATTTGAAGTTAATTTGAGAGATAGAAGATTTTGGAGAAGAACACCAAAACTAGGGTTAGGGTTTTAATGAAAGGAGGAAAAAAGGAGGCTCATCATGCTTTAAATAGCATGAGGGGCTGCTATGGATGACCATGAGGGTATGGGCTAGGGTTTGGTCAAGTTGCATTAGCTACAAGTCTTCCTATTGTCATTTAGAGGCCCTTTTTGATAAAAGGCCCGAAGTGGTTTGTCATTCTAAGTCAATTCTAGCCTATTCATGCTATTCTAACATAATTAACACAACTAATTAAGTCTAAGTCCACTAGCTGGGTTCTATGGTCATGGTTAGCCTCTAGTCAAAGTAGTTCTCTAAGGTTTCACTAACTATTGATACACAATGCATCAAATTAAATAATATTAAAATAATCAAACTTTTACCAATTAATTATTAACATGATTTAAATCTATTATTTAATAGATAAAATAACTAATTTTACAAAAGTTCAAAATTACCCTCATTTTAGAAAAGTTGTAGTTACAATAGACTTTTCTTTTGGAGTAGATTCTTCCAAGTCTTTTAAGTCTAGCTCATAAGTCATCAGTTTTTCCATGAGTGTCTCCAACGACATTATGGTGAGATCATTTTCTTCTATGATTGTAGTGGCTTTGGGTTCTAGTTCTTTGTTAATCCTCTGAGCACTTTGCAAATCTTTTTTTGATTTGAATAATCCTTTCCAAGAGATGATAAAGGATTAGTAATATCAAGAAAACATGTAAACATATGAGTGATTGATTTATTTGGATTCATCTTGAAAGCTTCATACTCTTGTGTCACTCTACTTATCTTGGATTCCTTCACTTGTGAAGTACCTTCATGAGTTTTTATATTTCGTGTGATATAACACATGTAGATACTCTATTAAACTCAGTCTTGTCAATGGCACAGAATAGTGCATTGATCGCTCTTGCGTCAAGGCTGGCTTGTGTCTTTTTAGATCCGTGTATCTATCATGTGGTTCATCTACAAGATTATCCTCAATCACTATTCTAGATGATTTTTTGTACCTGTCTATGACTATAGACCAAAGATCAAAGTCAAAAAATTTAGAACGAAACTTATTCGTGTTTTTCCAGTAGGAATAGTTTGTTCCATAAAATAGTAGGGTCTATTTGTAGACTGTCCTTCATCGGTGAATATTGATTTCATGGCTGCCATATGTATTCTCTCTAGAGTGTTATATTTGAATATAACCTGCTTTAATACCTATTGTAGGATCGTTGAGCACCTCTAGAGGGAAATGAATAGAGTGCGTGTGTGTGCAGCGGAATAAAAATTACCTCTAAAAATATTTAAGGGTGTAAAAGCTAATATGAAGCAGACAGTATTTAAATAAATGTGCAATGTGAATAAGTTCAAAGAAGTAAACGCAAACACCAATGTTTATACTAGTTTCTCTTGGAGAGGATTAGTCCAGTCTCGAGTACTCTAGCTCGATGTTGAATCCACTATCTCGAGAAACGCAAGCTTTGGATCCGAAGTGCTTGCAGCTTCTTACAACATGTGCTTTTTAAGCGAAGAGCACTACTTCAACTTGTAAGCCTTTCATCCGAAGGACTTGTCGACTTCTGGAAGATGATGAAAATTGAGATATTTCTATGCCTTTTGTACAACTCGACCAAACTTCTAGATTGAACCGAAACTGGCACTGGCTTGGCTAGGAGTTGGAAAGCTCTAATTTGAAAGTAAAAAGTTATTTGAAAATACTTGAATGGATAGAGAAGAGAATAGATGATTGAGTGAATAGAATGAAGAATTTTTTTCTATTTATAGTATATTTTTTGGACAGAACTCTAGCAGAGTTCGGTAGTCCAACGTTCAAAAATCTGAACATTTGGACTCTGTTCTTCAGGATGACCTAATCCCTCGGAAAGTAGGTCAAGGGACCGAGTTCGGTCCAATTTCTGGCAGAACTCTGTCCGAGTTCGGTTGCCCTATTTCCAAAACGTGTTCATAAAGAATGGGCTTGGATTTTAGGCCTTTTGAATTGTGGACCGGACTTTGTGGATTGATCAAAGGGTAGATTGGGTTGGCTGTTTTGTAAGTAGACTTATAGCTTAGCCGAGGGCCAATCTCGTTCGACCATACACTTTTTTCTTGACTCAATAAATTGGAAAATAAATAATAACATAGAAAAACAAATCTTGATCAGTAGTGCGGTTATCATTGCAAAGACTCTAGTTGAATGTAGCAGTATGGTAGTAGTCATCAGCAGTAGTACCATACCTGTATGTTATTTGTGTATATCGAATAGTATTATTTGTCGGTTATCAAAATCAGGTGTGACCAGACCAATGGGCCAGCAATCTCCGCATCTGTAGTGATGTCCAAAGTAAGGTATATTATGGCCTCATCGGATGGTCCCGGTCCATAAAAGGTAGGACATATGTCCTTGTCGTCACCTAATTTGACAACATCTAGTCAAGATTGGAGCAAGTACTACTTACACATATATTAGCCATAACCAAAATATAAACTAAAAGTACAAGTGCTAGAAATGGAAATGAGACATAGAAAGTATAGAAGCATGGTAAGGAAAGACAAGTAACAAGCTAGAAAGTAAAAACATGTAAAGAAATAACTAATGACAAGTAATGGCATGCTAGTCATGGCTAATCATGGCACTATAAATTTAAAATAAATATTTATTCTAAGCATTTGAAATGTCGTGTCACATGTGGGCGGCTAGGGGTAAGATCTAGCATGAAGCACGTGTGGTGTGCGAAGGCTATTCGATACGTAAGACCAAAGAGATAGTTCTGGATAGCCCACATGTATACTAAGGTACTTCCCCTACCTGACTAGTACTCATAAACAAGTCACGACATGAAATGATC
>JANAVB010025390.1:0-2500 GCA_029216955.1 Iris pallida | reverse complement strand
AATTTATTGTAGGTATAATAAATCTATGTGCCTACTGACAGTCGAAAAGAAAGATAGGTGCACACACTGAGAAAGAGAGAGAGAGAGAGAGAAATATGACAAGATAAAATAATAACAGTAAGTAAGAAAACTATACCAAGAGAGATCCTTAGCAACAACATTATGCAGAGGCAAACACCTCCAAACCAAAATTGAAAATTTTGATTTTTGTTGCCTAAAGAGCCAAATGCTAAAACATAGTGGCCAGAGATGCAATTCCATTAGTGGCCAGAGAAAGCAATTCCATGACTGCATAATAATCTGATTTACATCATGGTAAATAACAGCCAGCTAAACTTTTCAGTTCATGTTTTCATCGTATATAATGAATACAGATCATCATTTTACCTACTTTATATCTCATTCATAACAAGTGCAAAAACTATACAGACTAACCTTGAAGTCAAAATGTCACACTCATTTTTCGAATTTGGGGTATTCTAATCATTGTGTGCTAATTTTAAATTTTATTAATTATTAATTGAATTAATGGTGTGTGGCTTTGATTGGTGTTTTGGTAGTAGAAGGTGGTATAACCTTAGTAACTTGATTAGAAGCCCAATAATGTAATTAGAGAGTAATTGGGTGGATTTGGTTTTTTTTTTATAGCTATTGTCCATTTTAGGAAGCTTTTAATTCATTTTTAAGTTATTTTTTACATAGCCTTTTTAAGCCTTTTTGTCTTGGGCTTTTAATCAACTCGAGGAGTGTGGCCCATGACCAAACCTAACCCTAATCCCCTATACCCCTGGCCGGCCAAACACAGCAGCTCCCCCTCCTTTTTTATTATGAGAAACATAGAGCTGTCACAAGTTCAAACCCTATTTTTCCCTTCTCCTCAAAAAGTCTTTCTCTCGTTCTCACCTAAATCCTTCCAAATGAAGTGTGTTGCGACCGTTGGAGGAGAGAAATCTGCTGGAGATTTGCTAGCGAGGGATCAGAGGCGTTTGACCGGAGGAAATCGGCATCGACGTGTGTTTGGAAGCTTGTTTCATTGAGTTTTGACACTCATTAGGTAAATCTCTCTAAACACTTGTTAATTCCATTATTTTTCTTCATAGATGTGTCCATATAGGTACCACGAACCTGTGCATAAAGTTTGGTAGATTTTGATTTCGTTTGATAGCCGTATCGGACACGTGTCAGTCCTATGGAACACGTGTTCGATGAAATGCCACTTAGAATTGAAAGTTGGTCTTTTTCGATTCTACTTTCACGAATTTATTGTTGTATGATTTGAATAACTTTTGTGAAGACGGATCTTGATTCGACACGATTTCAGTGTCCGAATCGAACACGACACGCGTGCACGAGGCCGTGCATGGCCCCGTGCATGTCCTGCTGTCTGTGCATCATAACTCGACGCACAGGACTCTGTTTCGCGTGAAAATTTATGTATGCGTGGGGGCAACCTCTGCTCACGTGCTCCTAAAATTTTACGATGTTCGTGAAGCGTGCACGGAGAAATCTAACGCACACGGTTCAGCCAGTACTGTGCACGCGGCTGAAAATTGCCGCTGACACACAGCCTTCGTACGCGAACCGATGCAACGAGGACCCATTCTAAGAGCATGGACATGAAGCCCTAGATCTAGGCTACCCAGGGACCCAACCTCGAGGACACGATGTGGCTCGTGTCGCGAGCCACGGGGCTCGGCACGTGCCCACGAGGCGCACGCGCACAGCCCGCGGGTTCGCGTGTCCTGCGACACGTGGACACGATGTAGTGTCGTGTCAGTGGTCCTAGACCTAGACCTAGACCTAGACCTAGACCCCACCTAGGTACATGCATGAGCACGAGGCTCTTCGTGTTGCGTGTGACATTCAATCGAGCGAAACGTACGTGCACGTACACGTACCCTTGTCAATACACATGTATCCGGGTTTTTTTTGAAACGCACTCCGAGGACACGATACGGACACGGGTTCAAACCCGTGAGTACCGGAGCACATCACGCACTTAGACACCTTCGTGTTTGCCAAGTTACGTGAGTTCTAGTTGTTTATTTTGAGATTTGGGCTTCGAGTTGAGTTTTGGGTTCGGTTGATATATATATTTGAATTGATTTGTTATAATTTGATTTTTCTGAGAATTGAATTAGATTTTTGAGTATATATTATGTTAATTAGATTCTGAGCTTGTTGGTATTAATCTCTTTTACTTTCAAGTGATACTACCATATGTTATAAATAGCTCTTTACATCTCTATGTATATATATATATATATATATATATATATATATATATATATATATATATTTATATTATATTATAATATATATATATATATATAATATATATAGATATATATATATATATGTTGTATGTATAATATGTATATCGATTTCAGTTATGAATTTATATTGGTTAGTTAGTTTTGATTTTTATGTATGTAGATACTTGGTTGTATTATATATACATGGTTTATATTATATATATATAGATATTATATCTATATAT
>JANAVB010025389.1:10000-12500 GCA_029216955.1 Iris pallida | reverse complement strand
ATAAAGAATTTGGTTTCGCTTCAATTGTGTTCATTTATATTCCGCTGCAAATGGGGACACTCTGTGCGACTCTGTGGCCTAGAACTCAAATCGGCCGTTTCTGGACTTGGCCTTGCACGGGCGCAACCTAGGCCCGTGCGGCATCACGCCTTAGCGAGGACGATCGCTCCTACGGGAGCGGGGCCTGACAGTTTGGTATCAGAGCACGGCTTTACGTCCTTGGACTTCATTTCGATTTTCTCAGTTTTGAAAGCTCGGTTGGCAAGCAAAAGAAGTATACGCTCTCTCTCGCTGTGCCTTGGGATGTTCCATACAATAAGTCTAATACTTTCAAAAGCTCGTACAAGTACTCGGTTGCACGGGATCGATAGGCGAAGGCCTTTGTGCCGAACGACGTTAAACATGACTCGATTGAGAACACATGCAAAGTTAACATGTCTCGTATGTACCTAACTAGTCTTGCGTTGACCCTAGCAACTGAGCGTGCAAAACATGAATATAGTCCATACGGGATGGTTAAGCGGTACAACTTAGTCCGCGTGTCGCGCACCTCGACTCTTGGGTGCAATCGGGTTGCGAGCGATATCAAGTATCGCTCAATCGAGAACGGAGATACACTTTGAGTGTATATCGATAGGAACGCTATCGAGTTAACGCTTAGGCGTACGCGAATGATTGACTTGGATTTTGAGGATTAGTGTGAACGACTTAGTACGTCGAGACGACGTAAGCGAGTACGCTAGAGATTCGTCGAACGAATCTGAAGGATATCTTAGTGCATGGTGCGAACGTGATTGAGGATTTGACCGTATGGCTTGAACCCGAGTGGTGTATGTGATAGGTTCGAAGAAGAATAAGAATGAGTGTCAACGACTAGTCGAGTGGCTCGAACCCTGAGTGGTGTATGGACGTTATAGAAATTGTTCGAACGAGACTAAAGGAATTACGGATAGAACAAGTATGTCGGCGAAGCGATACGGTCGCGCAAAGCTTTAGAACGTGTCACGCTTAGTTGATCGTGACTTCGTGTGTCCCGAACGAGATATCGTTCGGACAACTTGTGAATGGGTAACGCGTGTTAGAAATGATTCGGAACGATGGATGAAAATAAATGGTCTTGATCGAGGAAACTTAGAGGAACGTGCGTGCGATGTCGAATTGATGCAAATGAAATGTGACTTGAGTTTTGAATAACGATCTTGAAACGAGCTTTGAGGAAAAGCGACTGAACTTGATCTTGAGTATCGGGAGAAATGGTGGAATATCCAACTCGGACAACGGCATCGTCGCATGACTCGAAATTGGTTGCAAAGGAAGATCGTCAGGTTACGCATATCGTCGATGGTATTGAGGCGTATCAAAGATCGATATGCGATAACTCGGGGGTACTCTGACTCGGCGAATGACGATCGTGCAAATGTCATTGTTCCGTTGGATGCTATACTCGGGGTATTAAAACGTGTCAAGGAAAATATAGACGTGACTCGAGGATTTCTGGTTGAATGAATGACGGTCGGACTGTCGAATTGAAATCTTGACTTGGATGAAATGAAATGCTTGGATTTACTTCGACGATAACCCCAACGTCGACATTCTTGTCTTATGCGAGCGTAACTCCAGCCTCGTACATGCGTCGCGCCGATTAGGGCGATCACTCCGCGTGAGCGCTGGTATGGTGATTCATCCAGCGGGGGTGATCAAACTTGCACGGCGTGGCAATACGATTGCTTCGACTTGTGGTTTGACGTGAAGATGACTTAAGAATGATTCGGTGTGCTTGAATGATGAAGTTTGAGGATTGAGTAGGTCCAATCCGCGTATCGAGAATGAATCAGTCTAGACGTAAGCAAGAGTTACGCCCCGATGAGAATGATTATTCCGCGAGAGCGTTGCATGGTGATTCATGAACCACCGTGGATAATCGGACTCGCGTGAGATTGGGGCGCAACGTATTGTCAAGCTAGATGAACTCGTGATCGAATACATGAATTGGAAAGAATGGATATGTGAAGTATGTGATCAGAATGAATTCGGATATATGCGGCGAATGCCTTGACGAGAATAGGTGATCGTGCTCGATGTTTAGAAATCTGAGTGACGCGAGCTTGGGTAGAAAATCCCGTACTATCGACTTTGGTTTGACCCTAGGATTGGGGTCAGTGTTGGCATTATTGTTGGGGAACTATGATTCCAATCCTGACATTGACTTAGCCTCGAAAAGATGGCCTAGCGGTTAGGCGAGACGCCCCTGTTTCATGTGTTAGCAATCAAAAGATTGATCTTGAGGATTGGCATGGATGGATAGCATGAACCACGAATGTAGGAAACCCTACTCACGAGACTCGGCTGACATGCATATATTTCAGGGACGCCTGGGTATGTGCACGATGCGACTCGAGTGAGAATGACAAATTCTCTATCATACGGCTAGGCTGAATGCAGGTATTTTGGGGACGCCTGAAATGCGTGCACGATCCGGCCAAGTGATACGATGAGTTCT
>JANAVB010025389.1:2500-5000 GCA_029216955.1 Iris pallida | reverse complement strand
GGCCTTGCTGCACCGGGCGCGTCAACGATAGGGTCGTGGGGGATTTCGTTCGCACAGCATCCCATTTTGCCCGCAAAGCCGCACCTACTCAAAATTTGTTGCGCCGCCCAAATTTCAGCTCAACTCGCTTCCCCCTATAATAGATTTGCAGTTTTATTGTTGGGCTGACTCCGGGGTACCAAAGTGCTTGAGGAGCTTGTCATTTTTGGGGAAAACGCGCCCAACCTCCCGCTCGGTCGGGGGGGTTCGAAACTGGCACGAGTTGCGGCAGATTCTGTCGCACGGGCTGAGAGCTGCGCGCCGCGCGCAGAAACAGCTGCAACGCCTCGCCTCGCGCTGGGACGCGAGCGAGGCGGGCGGCCCGTGCAGCCGTTCGATGCGCTGGTCGCCTCAGCGCGCCGCCGCGAGCCCGTGCTCGCCGATGCAGCCTGTCAGGCCCACGCCGTGGGCAGAAACTGCCGCGCGACAGAAAACGTCGCGAACCGTCGCGCACCCAAAGCCAGCAAGCGCCCGGTCGCTGGATCGCCGCGCGCGGGCAGCCGTTCGACGCGCCGTGCACCCCCCGCGCGCACGGGATTGTGGCGCGCGACGAACATCCCCCCCTTCACCACCTACTCCCCTATAATAGATTTGCAGTTTTATTGTGGGGATGACTCCGGGGGACCAAAGTGCTTGAGGAGCTTGTCATTTTTCGCGCGCAGCCGCAGGCCGCGCCCGTGCTCGCCGATGCAGCCTGTCAGGCCCACGCCGTGGGCAGGAATCTGCCGCGGGGCAAACGAAGTGCCGCGAGGCACACAAACCGCAGCATATGCGCACCCGGTCGATCCCGTGCAGCCGATAGGGCCTGTCAGGCCCACGCCGTGCACAGAAAATCTTCGTGCGCGCTGAAACTGCTGCAACGCATGCGTTTCTGTGTCCCGTGCGGCCGACAGGGCCTGTCAGGCCCACGCCGTGCACGGAAATTCTTCCCATGCGCAGAAACTGCTGGAACGCTTGCATTTCCGTCCCCCGTGCGGCTGATAGGCCATGTCAGGCCCACGCCGTGCACGGACACTGGTTGCGTGTGCAGTAACTGCTGCAACTTGAGGGTTCCTCGATCCCGTGCGGCCGACTGGGCCTGTCAGGCCCACGCCGTGCACAGAAATTAATCGTGCGCGCAGAAACTGCTGCAACGCTTCCATTCCTCGGTCCCGTGCGGCCGATAGGGGCTGTCAGGCCCACGCCGTGCACAGAAATTCTTCGTGTGCACAGAAACTGCAACAACGCTCGCATTCCTCAGTCCCGTGCGGCCGATAGGCCCCGTCAAGCCCACGCCGTGGGCAGAAATTGTCGCGCGACAGAAAACGCCGCGAATCGTCGCGCAAGCAAAATTCGCAAGCGCGCGCTCGCTAAATGGCCGCGAGCGTGGAGCCGTTCGACGCGCCGTGCGCCCCCCCGTGCGCGCGCGCGACGAACATCCCCCCTTCACCACCTACTCCCCTATAATAGATTTGCAGTTTTATTGTGGGGATGATTCCGGGGGACCAAAGTGCTTGAGGAGCTTGTCATTTTTCGCGCGCAGCCGCAGGCCGCGCCCGTGCTCGCCGATGCAGCCTGTCAGGCCCACGCCGTGGGCAGGAATCTGCCGCGGGGCAAACGAAGTGCCGCGAGGCACACAAACCGCAGCATATGCGCACCCGGTCGATCCCGTGCGGCCGATAGGGCATGTCAGGCCCACGCCGTGCACAGAAAATCTTCGTGCGCGCAGAAACTGCTGCAACGCATGCGTTTCTGTGTCCCGTGCGGCCGATAGGGCCTGTCAAGCCCACGCCGTGCACAGGAATTGTTCGTGTGCGCAGAAACTGCTGCACCGCTTGCATTCCTCTGTCCCATGCGGCCGATAGGGGCTGTCAGGCCCACGTCGTGCACAGAAATTGTTCGTGCGCGCAGAAACTGCTGCAATGCTTGCGTTTCTGTGTCCCGTGCGGCCGATAGGGCCTGTCAGGCCCACGCCGTGCACAGGAATTCTTCGCATGCGCAGAAACTGCTGCACCGCTTGCATTTCTGTGTCCCGTGGTGCCGATAGGGCCTGTCAGGCCCACGCCGTGCACAGGAATTCTTCGTGTGCGCAGAAACTGCTGCAACGCTTGCATTTCTGTGTCCCGTGGTGCCGATAGGGCCTGTCACGCCCACGCCGTGCGCAGAAATTCTTCGTGCGCGCAGAAACTGCTGCAACGCATGCGTTTCTGTGTCCCGTGCGGCCGATAGTGCCTGTCACGCCCACGCCGTGCACAGAAACTGTTTGCGTGCGCAGAAACTGCAGCAACTCGTGGGTTCCTCCGTCCCGTGCGGCCGATAGGGCCTGTCACGCCCACGCCGTGCGCAGAAACTGTTTGCGTGCGCAGAAACTGCAGCAACTCGTGGGTTCCTCCGTCCCGTGCGGCCGATAGGGCCTGTCAGGCCCACGCCGTGCACATAAACTGTTTGCGTGCGCAGAAACTGCAGCAACTCGTGGGTTCCT
>JANAVB010025388.1:7500-26806 GCA_029216955.1 Iris pallida | reverse complement strand
GGAGCTCCGGTGAGGACTGAAGGATCCTCGGGCGTAATTATTGGTGATTATAACTGTGTATCCGCACGATTTGATCACATGTGCCCAAACATGTACGAGTGTTTAGGACAACTTATCGTTTGAATGGTGCGGTTATGTAATGCACGTGCCGTAAACGAGAGACTTAAATCAGGTGGCACGATCTTTGGTTGATGTGTGGGCGCTGACCGTGATTTGAAGGATATCTCCAGCTTGAATTGGGCGACTATTGTTCATACACCATAAATGTGGTGTTGATCATTTCAGCCATTACCAACGGTATTTGAGGTGATCCGGTTCAGGGCAAAACCATCTTGTGGTGATCTATTTCGGGGTACAAACCAGCTATCTTGGTGAAGAGGGTGTCTCAGTCAACGACTCGAGCCATCTGCCTTGATGTGGAGACTGGTTAGGTTGTTTGATCTGCATGGCCCATTGGCCGCATAAGGGCTTCTTAGAAGGGAGGCCACATGGTGTCTGGGTCACATGTGATCTGGTAGCATGACTGGTCCAGCTGTCTTTGGTTGTGCAAAGGCATGTACTTTGGGGTACTGTGCTCTTGGGACTTGGTTTCCTACAGGAGATCTCTGGGCTTTCGTGCACTTTGCCTGAGGTGGTTTGGTCTTGATTGAGCCTGAGCAATTTCTATGCTTCTACACGAGCCTCAGCTGCTTTATTTGGGTGAGTTGGAAGAGAGAGAAAGTGAGTGCCACTAAATCCTACTCTAGCAAGTCCATGCGCCAACAACAGCAACTCCTAGTCTATGCACGCTTGGAGGTTGTTTAGTTCATTTTGAGTTTCGAAGTCTTTCCAAAGTTGACGAAGAGCGTTCCAAAGGTTCATACTTGAACTTGCTCCTGGGGGCAGATCGCGTATATGGCAATCTTACTTTGTGCACTGGTGAATTCACTACACCAAAATAGCCATTTTGGAACATAGGGATTCCGTTCCAAATAATTTTTGGAACACCTATATTCCGTGCCAATTTTTGGGCTACCAAATTTCTTGGAACAGAATTATAACTTTCCAAGAAATGTATATTGTAACGGTTTAAATGCGTTCCAGATTTGGAACACCAGTAAAGCGTGCCTAATAAGTGTTTCAGATTAGTTTTTGTTTCACTAACTGGAAAGGCTAAAAAGTGTTCCAGTTTTGTAATAGCATAAATGTGTTCCTAACAAAGCATTTTAGAAAAGTATTCCAGTAGTAACGCATTCCTAACAAAGAAGTTTAGATTATTTTTTGCACCAATTAGTGGAATGGCTAAAAAGTGTTCGAGTTTGTAACAAAATCATAATTGACAATCTCTTGTAATCTTAAAATGTTATGAATGTAACTCATTAAAATATAAAAGAAAGCAGACGAACTTCCACAACACAAGTACATACAAATAGTTCATGTTAAAGCTATGTAGACTAATAAAATCAAAATGTCTTACATAAACCTTGTTAATACAAGTTTACAAAACTAACTATCATGCTAAAATATCCGAGAGCTGCAAAGAAATTTGAGTAACAGAGACTAATTTCTTGTCTTACAATATTGACCCCAGCAAGGAGATTTCCTTTGTGTTTCTTTTGTATTTCTTATTCTACCTCATTGTAGCATCTGCGAACCTAAAAAGGATAACAATTTTTTTTTTTGTTGTTGTATTTTGCATATTTTTTTAAGTCAGTTTGTAATCTTCTTTCAGTGCTTCCTTTGAGTTGGCTAGAGTGCAGATTTTGTGTCTCACAAAAGACACTATGCCTCTCTCGTGTTATTGGCTAGACTGAAGACTTTCTGCCTTGCTGAAGACTTTGCGCCTTCCTTGGATCTATCCGTTCTTTAGATCTGTCTTCGGGACTACCAATCTCAAAGCAAGATCACAAAAGAAAGATGCAACCGTTCAAACCTTCTCGATACAAGTTTTCACAAACTTTAAAAGTTTAACGGTGAACACTACAACATTTGGAAGAGGAAGATTTCTTTGAATCTTCAATTTGTCAATGTTGCTACGTGTTGACAGATCCTGAACCTACAATTCCTAAAGATGGATGTGAACTTGCTAACGATGTCACTATGAATGAGCATGCCAAGTGGAAGAAAGACAACAACCTCTGCTAGTTGTTGATTCTGAATGCTATGGATGACTCTTGGCAGAGTCCTACATCAAGAAGGAGAAAGCTAGAGATGTTTGAGAATCTCTAGAGAAGCACTATAAGACTGACGAGAAGATGTCCAAAATTATCTCGTTGAAAAGTTCTTTACCATGCAATTTGAAGATGGAAAGACGATGTTGCCACAAGTTAAAGGACTTCTGAAGTTACAGATGAAGATGAAGGAAGAGAGCATGAAATAAGAAATAAGTTTATGGTGGATGAGATAGTCACCAAACTTCCTCCAGGCTTGATCACCTTCTAGACTGACATGCATCGTAAGAAAATGGAAAGCCAGCTCGAGAATCTTCTGTACTGGATTCATATTGAAAATGAAGCCAGAGGACAGCAGAAGATGGACTCCTTGACCAAGTTTTTGGTCAAGGCTAACATGGTATAGTCTGGTAATCCTAAAGGGAAGTAGAAAGCTCCCTTCAAGAACATGAAAAAAGGACGTTAACCAGCTGAAGGTTAAGTAGGATCCTTTTAAGCGCAAGCCGAAGCCAGATGCGACTTGCTACAATTGTGGTAAGAAGTGTCACTACAAGAAGGACTGTAGGTCCAAGCCTAAGCGAAAGAGCAAGGTGAGCTTAATCTGATTGCTATGATTTCACAGGTTGAACCACACAAAGTGGACACTGACTGGTAGGTGGATACTGGTGCATCTTGCCACGTGTGCTCAAGGAAGAAATTGTTCACCAAGTACGAGCCTACTTATGAGAAGGTCTCGATGGTAAACAAGACTTAAGCTAAAGTTTAGGGATCGGGATAGTAGTGCTAAAGCTGACTTTAAAGAAGTCACCTACACTGGAGAACGTGAAGCACGTACCAATAAATGCCAATAACCTGATCTTAGGGAGTTTATTGTGCAAAGTAGGTTAGAGGATGGACATCAATGTTGGTCAGATGGTGACGTCCTACAAAGGAGCTTACTTCGGCGAAGCTTTTTGTACCGAAGGAATGTTTAAGCTGCAACTTATAACTTCGGAAAGTATTAATCAATTGTTACTTTTGGTTATTCTCTTGAGTTATGGCATAATAGACTAGGATATGTGCATTATAAAAGAATTAACAAGATGTCAAGTCTAGGCCTTATCACTAAATATGGGGGTAAGGAGTTGGAGAAATGTGAAGTCTGTGTGCAGACAAAGATCGTCAGAAAGCCGTTCAAAAGAGTAAACAGACACAAATTTTCTGGAGTTGGTACACTCAGATATCTATGACTTCAAACAATTCTCCACGAAAGCCATAATGAAGTATTTCATTAGTTTCATCGATGATTTCTCGAAGTACGCATTTCTATATCTTCTCAAATCGAAAGATGAAACGTTTGAGAAGTTCAAGGACTTCAAGGCTAAAGCTGAACGTCAAACCGATCAACAACTCAAGGGACTTAAAAGTGATCAATTCAAAGAGTATCGTTCCTTGGAATTTGTATCATTTTGTAAAGAACGTAGAATTGTCAATGAAAGAACTGCCCTGCATTCTCCCCAATCTAATGGAGTTGCAGAAAGAAAGAATATGACATTGCCAGCGATGATGAATTCTATGTTATTGACTGCGAGTCTCCTGAAATGTCATTGGGGAGAAGCTGCGCTTACGGCTACATTTATTCTGAATATAGTGCTATTCGCGACATCTGATATTACACCTCATGAACTCTGGTTCAAGGTCAGAGCCAATTTGAATGTCATTTGAGTGTGGGGGTGTTTGGCGTACGTTAAGCTTTTGGACATTAAAATTCAGAAGCTAGGGACGAGGACCACAAAGACCATATTTCGGGGCTACGTTGATAAGAGTGATGCTCGGAGGTTCCTTGATATCGAAACAAATCGTATCATTGAATCTCGCAATGTTGAGTTCTTTGAAGGTAAATTTGCTCGGGACAAGAAAATTGTTCTCACGGAGGTTCGGTAAACATTGTTAGTACTAAAGAAGGAATCACTTCCAAAGAAGATGCAGTCTAAGAAGAAGTTGACAGAGAAGAGACTAACGATTGAACTAGAACTCATTGAGCGACTAGTGAAGTAATGAGGAAGCCAAAGGACTTCGAATATGACTTTTTTTACCTATCATTAGGAAGATGATCCGCTTACCTATGATGAGACAATGAAGACCAAAGATGCTATTTTATGGAAGTAGGAAGTCAATGATGAGTTTGACTCCATAACTTCAAATAATACATGAAGTTGGTCGATCTGCCTAAAGGAGCTCAACCCATTGAATGGAAATGGATTTTCAAGAAAAAGATGGGGCTATTGGAACTGTTGATAAGTCCAAAGCCAGACTGGTAGCCAAAGGGTTTTATCAGAAGTAGGTGATTCGCTACTTTGACACATATGCTCCCGTGGCTAGGATGACCACAAGTTGATTATTCATCAAATAGATGTGAAGACAACCTTTCTAAATAAAGATTTGACAAAGAAGATTTGCGTGAAACAACCAGAAGAATTTATCGTCAAGGGTCTTAAAGATAAAGGCTGCAAGTTAGTAAAATCTCTGTACGGCTTGAAGCAAGCTCCCAAACTGTGGCACGAAAAGTTTGACAAAGTCATCAGGTCAAATGACTACTGGATCAACGAGACAAATAAATGTATTTATACCAAGTTCACTGAGGGCAGAGGGGTGATCTTTCGTCTGTACGTGGATGACATGCTAATCCTGGGTATGGATCTAGAATGTATCAAGAAGACGAAAAAGTTCCTCTTGCCCAAGTTCAGTATGAAGGACATAGGAGAAGCTGATATCATCCTAGGGATTAAGATAATCCTGACGAAAGCTATACTGGCTTTATCGTAATCTCACTAAGTAGAAAAGATGCTCACATGCTATAGATATCAGGATCTTCAGGGATTGATACTCCTTATAGGTGTGACAAGAAGCTGAAGCCTAATTTAGGAAAAATTGTCAGACAACTAGTATATTCGAGTATCATCGAAAGCTTGATGTATGATACGAATTCCACCAGACCTAATATAGATTTTTCTATAAGCATGATGAGTCGTTTTACGAGCAATCAAGGTGTTGATCACTAAAAAGCTATGAAGAGGGCGATAAGATACCTCAAGAGAACTTAGAGATATGTACTATGCTATAGTGGTTACCCAGTAATGGTAGAAGTCTTCACTGATACTAGTTGGTACTCAGAAGAAGAGAGCGAGAGGTCTACAAGAGGATATGTCTTCTCAATGGAAGGTACTGCTATATCGTAGAAGTCGAAGAAGTAACCACGCTCTCTTACTCTTCTATGAAGCCTGAGTTCTTTGTACTGTTTGCTACAACAGATGAAGCAGAATGTCTTTGGGAGCTCATATTTGATCTTCTAGTAGTTGATATGCAGATCCCTACTATTTTGGTATATTGCGACAACGATACGGCTGTAGCGGCGACATGGAATGATCTCTTCAATGGAAAGAACGGGACTGTGCATCTGTGGTACAGGGCACTGAATGATCGCATCAAATGAGGCATCATTACAGTAATTAGTATTCGTAGTCAGGAGAATCTGGCAGATCTGTTCACAAAGGTGCCCCAAGCGCCAGTTAGTCGAAGACACGGCAAAGAAGATGGGCTTGAAAGAAATATGATATTATGTTTTTATAATCCTACCATTAAAGTTTTGCTATTAGTTCAAAGAGAAATCTGCTAGGAATCTAGCTTTTGGTTCAAGGAAGGACTACTAACTGGGAGAATATCAGGTACAGTAGTTAGTCCTTCAGGATATTGTTGGGATACCATCCCTCCATTGTAAGTCTACTAGTAGTTCTTATAATAGAATGTCCTGTAAGAGGATGGCTGTTAGCCTTAATGAGTTTTCGGACATCATGGATGTCCGACATGCTTGACAGGAAGCACCGATATGATATTTTAATGTCATTTTTGGCCTAAGGATATTTTGCATTTGACCTCTTTGAATTATTTTAATATTATTTTATTATTTATGATATTGTTTTGGGGTTATTTGAGTCGGGTTCGAATTTTAACTCAATCCGACTTGAAACGGGGACCCGGGGGTAGTTTGACTCTAGTGGGTCACACACACTAGTTAGGCATGGCCTACATGATATTAAATTTAGTCCACATGATAGAAATATTTTAGTTAGAGGTTAGACTAATTATTATGGATAAGGTTAGTGTGATTAGAGACTTTAGAATGACTAATTTAGCCCCAACCAATTAGCCCTTTCCTAATACTCATAGAATAGGTTAGTGGGGGCATTTTGGACCTTACCATAATAGGACAAATAGCCCCATATGGCCAGCCACTTTGGGAGAGGATAGGCTCAAGTTCATTTTATTATTCTCATCCACACTCTCTCTCTTGTTCTTCCCCAAATTCCTAGAGAGCAATCCCTAGAAATTTCTCCACCAAATCCTTCCATTTCACCACCAAATCTTCTTCTTTTCTTCTCCATTCTAGCCAAGGAGGAAGCTACCCAAGTTTGGGAGGATTCGGAGCTCGTTCGTGTCCTTTTGGAATCTCTACGTGTCGGTGTCACTCCGGGAAGGCTTCTCTTCGATTCGATCTACCGGGAGGTATAAATCCCTTCTCCTTTTCATTTCCTCATGTATATAGGTCTATTTTGAACCCATAGGAATGACCCCCATGGTTGCATCTCCATTTGTGTCTATTTCGTGTCTATTTGGAGGTCATAGGAGTGTCCTTTGTGTTGTGGTTGTGCCCATGTGGAAAAATCCAAAATTTGGACACACTATGTGTTGTTGTTATGTATGAATGAATTATTACATGTTTAATCTCATATTTTTGTATTGGAGATGTGTTCTATAGTGTCTCATATATATATATATATATTAGTGTAGAGAGTGAGTTCTTGATATATTATGTTATATACTTGTGTTCTTTTGTATCAAACTACCCAAATACGTCATGATTTTTATCCACGTTGTTAATTTCAGCCCTAACTTAGAAATATCATAACTTCTAACTCAAAGCTCGGTTTAGTCTTCCGTTTTTTTAAAAGAAGCGTATTGAAGTTAGCTTTCCAAAAATATATATTAATAGGCTTAATTCTTTCTGTAACTTTCTGGATAATTATTTGAGTGTCAGCTGTACGAAAGACAAATGCGTTCTCGGTGTTTTTGCGATTCCGGGAGTTTCCGGAAACGAAAACGCGATCCGTTGAAGTTTCGAAAAGCTAACACATAGATCTATAATATACTTTAATCCTATATTTTAATTCATGCTGAGATGGTACAGTATTGATTATTAGTAGGAGTTACTATTCGACATATGCATTTTGTGCACCCTTGTGTGTAATATAATGTTCTATTTGTTTTAACCCATGTTAATGTATATACATTATGTAATTAAATAGAGAATGCAAGCATGAGTAAATGTTTAAATAAATGATGTATGAGGTGTAAGTATCATTCTAATGTAAGCATATAAGTATGGCTTGTAATGAATATGTAGGTTCCATAGTATGTAATGTATGGTGCATATAGTGGTGCAAGAGAATAAATAAATGATGAATGAATGCAAGCATGATTGTAATGTAATAATAGATGTATATATGTAGCCTTGTTAGGAATAAAAATGGAATTTAGTTTTGTTTCACTAAATAAGAGATACATGAGAACTCATATATGTGAATGTTAACTTCCTATTGACACTTTGCTACACAACTGTCATGTCTCACTATCACTCCAACACAATGCACACTACACTATATATCCCTCACACCCTCATCATTGACACTCTCACTCACACATTGCCTAACAACTCATTCCATGATAACACACACATGTGTTCTTATGCACTTTCATGACATACATACACACACCCATGAACACATACACATGCTCTTCTCTCTCTCTCTCTCTCTCTCTATATATATATATATTAATATTATATATATATATATATATATATATATATATATATATACTATACATGGCTAAATGTGTCAATGTGGTAAATAGAGTTTTTCTATAGTTATATATACATATATGTGATATAGGGCCTAGTGTTGAATTCCCTTTTCATGTACACCTCCATGTTCACACACACACATAGCTTTACATGTTAGCTTCCTTTCTCTTATGTATAATATTGAATGTGATGGTTTATGTTTGGCTTGTATAGCCTTGTGATTGGTGTGTGATTGCTAGACTAGGCTTGGTTAGGCCAAGTGAGACTTATTAGACTTGTTGGGCTAGGATTGACCTAGTTGACCTAGTTTGACTAGTCTAGTTGACTGGAGTTGACCAAGTTGACTTTAGTCTAGTTTAACCTAGACAGCATGCAGATGCATTGTAGATTATATTTATCATTTCCTGTGTACATCTTGACTTGTGTTGCTCTAACTAGGAGTCAGGTACCTCATCTCGGACAGTACATTTACTTCAGACTTTCAGATACGAGGCGAGTACTTCTCTGACCGTTTCATACTTGTCTGGATTTATATTCTTGCTCTAGATTACTGTACTTGATGCTGACACGATCATTATCACGGATTGGTACTATACGGATCTTCTTCTGAGATGTTATCTCCTTGTATTCACTAAATACATATTGTGATGTACGTTTCACTTACATATATATTTATTGAATACCCATATCCTTGTATACTCCTTGTGCATATTGTACTCTCAGTATCACATGAGTCCCAGGGATAGACCATTGTACAACTATTATATAACATTGTACATCTATTGTATAATATTGTACATCTATTGTATAACATTGTACATCCATTGTATAACATTGTACATCTATTGTATAATATTGTGCATCTATTGTATAACATTGTACACTATTGTACAAGATAACGTAACCGGAGTAGATCCTTGTGTATTGATTTGGGGAGGGGAGTAGAATTAGTTATGTAATCAAATCCTATTGTACAATATTGTATAACTATTGTATATGTCTATTGTACACCCACGTACAATGGAGTTACCATTGTATTTTCCTAGACCGTTTACATAACCATATTGTACTCTAAATCACAGTAGGCTTACAGTTCTTATTTATCATATTTAGATATTTCCTGTTATCAAATCTCTACTATTTTTCATATACTTCTTACTTTCAGCGTTTCATGTACCTTACTCTATTGCATGCTTTATTTCCTAACATGATATGAACTGCGTGAGATATTTTGTGCTCGCTCCGTCCTGACTGGACCTGTTGAAAATTTTACAGAGGATGATGAGGCACCCTGCACCCTTACTTGGAGTTTGCCTAGTTGACACTCGCGACCTGGACCCCAGGGGAGGTTTAGGCAGCTGCTGAGGACGATACCTTGCTTAGTATAGATAGTTTAGACTATTTTCCTTTTATGTTTAGTTGTTGTTCTTGATTCAGAGTTTGTATATTGTAGAGATGTTGAGACTTGTATTTCATTTCTGTTGTACCTCGGTTGAGGATTCTCTTATCTATTTTATCGTGCCATATTCTATCTCTAGATTGTGATTGAGTTGTACCTCTATGTTGGCCTCCTTATGGAGAGCATTCATATTATGTTAGTTATAGTTCATGACCTAGAACAGCATTCTACCGTCGACACTGCGGCGTAGGCTGGGCGTTGTTACGCTCGTACCCTCACAGTGGGTGCGGGTCGTGACACTTTGTAATACAAAGGAGTGAAGTACTCTATGCTACAGCGGGGTGACACCACCATAAGAATGTTGATGGTTAAAGCCTCGGCTCGGGCCATGTCATAACGACGTAGCACCGTATATAGGCATATAGCCTAATATAGAAGAATGAAGAGTTGTAGGCAGCATTACAAAGGAGGTTGGTGATCTCATGCTATAGTGGTGTGATACCACGATAAGGTACCATGACAGGGTAAAGCATCGGCTTCAGGTCATATTACAGTAGGGTAGTATGCAAGGGAGCGCAATGCTTCACGCTGAGTAGTACAACACTACAAAGAGGCCTGTGACCTCATGCTACAATGGCATGACATCACAAGAGGTGAAACCTCGGCTTTGTGCCATGTCATAGCGACATAGTACCGCAAAGAAGCGCAAGGCTTCATGTTGAAACTGTTTACATAAAGAACTCACCTAAGTGTATGGAAAGAAATATGGGCCATCTCTTGAGGGTAAACTTGTAGACACCTAAGATACGTACACCGAGGCCAGGTCAGCACATGGCCTTTAACATGCGACTGAAGCACAGCTAGTGTCATGATGTGTGTGGAAATAATAATAACTATGGTGCAGAATTCAAGGCTTAGTGCATTCTTGTATTGTACTGTTGTTTGACCCATGCAGGAAGATTCAAGTCAAAGCGACACCTCTCCTAATGCATGATGGCAGTCATTGTGCGGAACGCTCAACCATATATTGAGATATATGTGGGAGATTGTTGGTATTTTTACTTTCCTTTGGGAACTTTAGTCCATATTGGAAAACCACCAAAGTGTATATCAATATAAAGCTATGCTTGTACTGGAGTTTGCAAATGGGTGAGGTGCCCATGTGGGTTGATTTTCTTAGAGAGTTAAGTTTAAATTACAAAGAACAAACCTTTGTTTTGTCACTATCTTTGGGTTCCATAGGAGCTATGCAGTTAAAAACCGATATAAATCGGTTATATTACCGATATATAACGGTATCGGCTCTGAGCAAATATTTTTTAAAAAAATCGGTTAAATATCTGAACCGATATAATTGGCTGATTATCGATATGTTATGATACATTGGTTTCGGAAAAAATTGATTTCTCACGGTTAGGTTAGGTTAAAAGATATAAAGGGTTGCGGGGAGAGAAAAAACACGCTGATGGCTGCTGCGCGAGAGGGGAAGGGGGAAAGAAAAAAAATCATGCTGCTGGTGCACCTCTTTTTCTGGTACGATTCTTCTTGTTCTTCTTCCGCAATTGCACCTCTTGCTGCTGCATTTTTTCTTCTTCTTAATTTTCTTTTCCTTCTGCAAGTGTAGTTGTTGCTGCTGTGTTTTCTTCTTCTTCTTCCTCTTCTTTGTTTTCATATTAGTTAAACCGTTGGAGTGGGTACTTTTTATATTTTAATGTTGGTTTGGATATGAACCTATTAGTTTTAATGCTTTAAGAAACTCTTCTTGCATATTTTATAATAGATAACTATTAAGTGTGTTGTTTATATATAAAAATTGTGTTAGAAATGCAAACCGATCTTTACTATTATAAATCCGATATATCGGTGATATATCACTAACTCTACTGGACCGTTATTATGAAAAAACCGTTTTTAAACTGCATAGCATAGGAGCAAATCTTATAGGGGCTTAGCGACTTGGATTCGGACTCGGGCATAGGGTGCAAAGTGGCATTTTGATGGCACACTTTGTACGTAGCACGTCAACATAGTTGCATGGCACTCGTGCACTCCTTTTATGCATGAGTTTCATGCACGGTATGCATGCTCGTGGTGTATCTACCGGCTATGCGAGGTGCATGCGTTTGGTGCTGTGTAGTCAGGCATATATGCGGCCATGTGCATTAGCAGTCAGGCGCTTATGCGGCCAGGCGCATATGCAGTCAGGTGCATATGCGGCCATGTGCATCAGTAGTCAGACGCATATACGACCAGGGACATATGAGGTCTGGCACATTTGCGGTCAGATGCATTAATATTCTGTCGTATACACGGTCATGGCATATACGATAATACATTATACGGCTTGGCGCATGCGCATGGTTGCTTTCAACACGCATCAGTGTTGATGGGGCTGTCAGCATGCAATACGCAGCAGTGTTTCCGTTGTCAGCGTGCGGCGCACTGCAGCGTATGCTGTCACGCCCAATTCCAAAATACGTAGGACTAGGAAACGTCAACATACCAGTTACATATTTAATCAGACTCTAGTCAGACTTGAATACGTTTAAGATGTGTAACTCATAACATGTCTATGTATCCATAATTATACCATCTACAATATTAACTATACTATGAACTAAGAAATGAAATAACTAAGGATAACAGATAAGAAGGCATCATTAAAGAGACCTGAAGTTCCCAAAATGTAGCTCCTAATATATGTATGTCAGATCTCAACAATAACATGAAGGAAACTAGCAATAACCTGGAGAGATCACCAGGTCCTCGGAGGGATGTAGCAAGATACATAATATACATGCCATATGAAATACAACAAATAACCTGAACTAAACAGGAAGCACAAAGACAACTAACATTAATCATGTCTAGCCACCTATATGAGATATAATTTGGGGACGACGTTCGCAAGCGTAGACATCTCCAAAATAAAAAGACAACATGCCAAGAATATACATATAGCCGTAGTGCTGTGTTGGAGTCTCAACGGTAACTATGAGAGGCTTTAACATCCGGAACAAGAATTCTCCCCGAATATATATATATATATATATATATATATATATATATATATATATATATATATATATATATAATGTATAAGTGCACATCATAGCCCATGCAAGAAGTAATCGTCATCACCTTCCAAATGTTAATGTCCGTCTCGCATCCATGACACGTCTAGTCAGTCTTCTAATCAAGTAACAAGTCTAACAAAATCATGTAAGGTCAACTCCGTGTATCTCATCTCACATGTCAACATAACTAACCAGCAATAAGTACAATCAGGACAATATGCAGTTCATTAACAAGAAAAATATGCAACAATAAAACAAGTATTGACTGTTACAAAGTAAAGCATGTAAATATTATAAATCAAATAGGCAAGGTATACTTGCCTGGAGTTTGTCCAATCTATGTTGAGTCTGTAGTACCAAAGTCTAACTGAACTATCCATGAATGAACGAGTCATACTCCATGTAATATCTATCAACCCTAAATCATAAACAAATAGGTATTACTCGTTAAAATATAAATATGACTAACAATTCCTAACTAGAGGCTTAGGTCGTTCTAAGTCGCATATTACCTATGTCACCTAAACCACTTATTAATTATACCATCTAGAACTAGGTTACACAAGTATCTATAATCATTATTTATTCGTTAATAATATGAATTATAAATTCTAAGTTTAAATATCAAGTTTGTATCTCGTAATTCATACAACAAAAACATACGCAAATCGAGACAAGACAATCAACCACAAGGGTAAAAATCTTATCTTGGCAATCCATACGGTCACTTTGTCAATTTCTGCGAAAAAGATCACTGGAATCGACTGATCTTAGCTTAGACGTACAGACTTTGAAATACAAAAATAATATAAATTAATTATAATTTAATGATGATACAGAAGGAAAATCTATCTCACATCGTGAGATGATAAAGCAGACATCATCAACGTGTCCAGAATGGTTGAACTAGCTAGGATAGGCTAGCCATAAGTTCAATTTGGAGACAAGGACAAAATGATAATTTTGGATCAAACGGTGTTCGACGTCGTATCAAAAAATGAGCCAAAATCTATGGTCTCTAAAATTATCAAACTATATCTCTACAAGTCCAATTTTACAATACAAACTCAACGACATGTCCAGATTTGGATTTCGATAAGCCGTTCACAAAAATGCTCGTTGAATCGGATCATAGGCCCTACATAACGATGATCTGGTCAATTATCTCATAATCGGACTAAACTTGGCTCAAAGGACATGGAAAATGATACGAGTCCAATGGCGCAAATTTCGTTGCGATGTGATGAGCGCACATAAAGTAATTAAAAATTTTCAAAAAAGCTGATACGACAATTTTTTACGGATACGAGTCGAATTCGTCACGCAATGCAACCAATTCGAATTCCATTGAATACCACACGTGCATGAAGTCTGTATGCACCTTTCGATGCATTCGGTTCATGACCAAGTCGTCCAGTTTGTCGGGACGGACTCCATATCAGAGAATTTTAATATTTTGAAAACAAGTTTTTTGGGTTTTGGGAACTAATTTATTCGAGAATTAACGAAGGAAAAATTACAAATAAATATTCGTTGTGAAGGCGTTCATGTTTGCTACAACTCAGTTCTTTTAGAATATTAAAACCCTCGATATCCGGTCAGAAAATTGGTTTCTAAAATAGCGTTTAGGGACAGTTTTTTAAAGTCCAGAATTTTTTTCTTGATTTTGGAACTCAATTTTTGGCGCGTACATCGCAATTAAAGAAAACTATTTAACGGGTTTGAAGGTGGTTAGTTTTCTTTGTACCTGGGTAATCTGTTCATGAAACAGACGAACATGGAGGGAGAAACATCGACGGAATTAGGCGTCATGGACTGCTCTTGTTAATGCTGTTGTTGCCGATGCTTGCTGTCACGGTGCTGCTGTGGCTTGGCCGTCCGTCATACCGACCATGCTCCAGCGGCCAAGCACGCGTGTACAGGGAGGTAGCGTAAGTAGGGCTAGGGTTAGGGTTTTGTTTTGTTTTTTTATTTCTTTTTATACAGAGAAGGGGGGTTGGGTTTTTCTTTTCCAATCCACATGGTTACTGTTCACGTGAACAATAACCCATGATTTATATATATATATATATATTTATATACACACACACACACACACACACACACACACACACACACACACACACACACACACATAGCACATAATAAATTATTTAAATTATATATACTAATTTGATTGCTAATAAAAAGAAAATCTAACTCTAAAACTATTCTAGAAATAGAAAAAAAAAATCTATAATATTTGTAAATAAAAGTTTACACCTATAAATATTTTTATACTTTATACTTATTATTAATAAATACTTTACAAATAATATACTAAGTATACATAAATATATTTATATTCAAATATTTCAAATATAATTGCTCTCGAAATAATATTTCTAAATAACAAAATGAATATACTGTAAGAATTTATGTTCCACGTGTTAATACAAATTGATATAATGATTAATTAATTGTATTTTCTTTATGGGAGAAAATATAGTTATTGGAATATAGGAAAGAGTTCTCTCTCACACCTTAACGAATAGACACAAAGCCATTTGTTGTCTAGAACCTTTTGGGAAGAGTTACAATCTTTTTGAATGGACACAATGAATCATTGAAATGAAAACACAAATCATTTAGATGTTTATAAATTGACTCTTGTTGTTCCAATGACGATCATCAAAAATTCATAATTGCCTTCTTCCCAAAATAAAGAGTTGGTGAAAGAGAAACGATTGATAGAGATTAAAACATCTTGCATAAAGAATTACAAAATGGAGAAGGTACACTTTTATGTTTCCGTATTAAGATTTTATGATTAGTGAAAAACGCGATTCCCAATATATTTGTTAACGTGTGGAATCAGAGCCTAATTGTGGAATCATGTCTTGTCCAATTTTATTCTGTTCTGTAATTCATCTTACCCGATCATGGAAAAGAATAAACACTGAGAAAGACTCTATAGTATTTTGTATTGAGAATTATCATTAAATTAAATTATGATATATGGAGTCTTTATCTAGATGTTATCCGTTTGAAAAACAACTTTATGCAAGATGTTTGATGTTTAAAAACACATCATCTATAATGGCTAGTGTATAGTTAATAACCAAATAACAGAGTTTCCTTTTTGGACAACAAGAGCGTAGTTTCGAATCTTGTAAATGTGCTCTTAAGGTATATTTTTTGACAGCATGAATGCAATATACAACGTATACTTATCAACATGTAATCCACAACGTATACTTATCGGCTACATCTAAACGTGCTAGATGTAATACTATACTCTGATGGACACCTAGTCCATTATCATTATTCTTTAAGTCATAAGTCACCACTGCATTTGTCATTCATATATACCATGAAAGCCTATATGTTGATAAATAGAATAAGATGTAATCTAATAAGCTTACAACATAAGTTGAGTCTATTCGATTCAAGAGAGATATTTATTAGATATTGCATGTCAATATAAAAGTCAGATATATTTAAATTTTGGTAATGATTTGATCAAATATTATTGATACTAAGCTCTCTCCTAAGAAGTAAGAGACACTGCAGAAAATTGGGTATCATTAATGTTGCATACACCTTTGGACTTCTATAAAATTCTAAAATTAATATGCATGACTTTTATGTTATAAAAAAGTTATTGTGATGTCACCAAAGTGGCCCAATACCATTATGTTTCATACCTTATAAATATAGATGCTTATGCCTAAATTCATGTTATTGTGGGTACTTTAACATTTTATTGATCACTAGATATATAATATTACCCAAAGATGAATAATTATTTAGTAATTGATGAATAAGAAAAGGACACAATTACATGTGTTTTATTTGTGCATGCATCGAATATCCAAAGATAACATGTATACTCAAATATACAATGTAGTTTTATCAATTAGTGTAGAAACTAAAAGCATCATTATGAGAATGTAGTATTTCATGTTTTCTGCCTAAAGATGATGCATGAAAATATTTTAATTGTTTTATGTTAAATTCAAAGCACCAACAAGTATGTATTATAATATTGCAGTACCATCGTCCTTTTTACTTCATTCGTTGGCTTCATCTGCTCAAATGCTTACAGGAATGAATTTTCCTGATTGGTCCAAATAAGTCCAATTCAACCTTTGGTGCGCTTGACCTCGATCTTGCACTTCAGATAGATAAGCCTCCTGATCTCACTGAGACTAGTACTGAAGCTCAAAAGACTCTCCATAAAGCTTGGAAAAAGTCGAGCAGACTCAACATTATGTTCATGCGAATGACAACATTAAGACTACCTTATCTAAAACTGATAATGCAAAGGAACATCTCAAAATCATTGAGGATCATTTTAGAAGTACTGATAAGTCACTTGTTGGAACACTTTTGAGCAAGCATACCACCATGAAATTTGATGGAAGTAGCTCTATGCATGATCATATCCTCAAAATAACCAACATAGCATCTAAAGTCAAAAATCTTGGGATGGCTGTAGATGATACTTTTCTAGTGCAATTCATTTTGAACTCCTTATCTCCTGAATATGGGCCATTTCATGTTCATTACAACACTATTAAAGATTAAGGATACGTGGAACATAAATGAATTGGCAAGTATGGCTGTGCAAGAGGAAGCGAGACTCAAACAATAAGGTATCAATACAGTCCATCTTATTACTCAAAGCAAATAATAATAATGGAAAGAAGCATGGCAAGGGAAATAAACACAAAGATTTCTAGAAAAATGACACTAGTAATGGCAACAAGGGAAATAAACAGAGGAATAAGAACTGTCATTTCTGTAAGAAACCTGGTCGTTTCCAGGCTGATTGCCCAAAACGTAAAGCATGGTTCAAAAAGAAAGGTAAGCCTTTGGCTTTTGTATGTTTTGAATCAAATTTAATTGAAGTTCCTTCTAATACTTGGTGGCTTGACTCTGGTGCTACTGTTCATGTTTCCAAAATAATGCATGGATTTTGTATGACCCAAACTATAAAGCCAAACCATTCTAAAAATATAAAAATATAAATTTTTACTTTCTATCACAACTATAAGATGCTTATATATATATATATATATATATATATATATATATATATATATATATATATATATAATTTGCATACCTTAACTAATGTAGAGTAGAATTTCAACAACCATCATACTCCTATTCAGTTCCGACAACTTGTTTTGTTCTTCCGCTTATCTACAGTGTAGGGAAATAGTCTTCTCGGCTTCATCTTTCGAATTTAGTAAACAAATATTAGGTCATTAAATGACATGCAAGCCCTGGTTAAAGAACGCACATGTAATAGGTATGAAATAAAAAAATTAAATCATGACGTGGTGGATTCAGGAAAAGATGAAATTCCATCCTAATTATTAAGGACTACAATTTCTAATGCTCCAAGTTGTTTGTCATAACATAAGACAAGACAATAAGGAGATATTCAATTTCTACCAAGCCCCGATACATCACATACTAAATTGTAATCACGAACATGTTATACACACAACAACAAATCCACAAAGAAAATTTACCAACCCTACCTATCTTAGCGAATAATTTCTAACATTAATTCGACATACAACACAACGAGAATTTATGAATAACAAAGTTAATCAACCATAAAACTGCTAGCTTCTATAATTCCTAAAACAATGATAATGGTCACAACACAACCAATTCATTCCAAGCAGACAATTCTATATGAAATACAATTTGGAGAACATTATGGATAATGTATTTGGCTATTTTCTCAACAATAATCCAATTTGTCCGTGATCATGTTGCTTCTAGGATGGCTCAGTGCATAAGATAGCCCCACATAGGCTATGGATATAATATATCATTTAATGAATGTTCTCCAAGGTGGAAAACTAGCTTACAAATTTAACAAATAGAACTATTTTGAATTGGTATTGATGAGTTGTATTAACACTTCAAGTTTACAATGCAAACGTTACTAAGTTTACAATGCAATCCTCGCACATTACAAATATTATGAAGAAGTGGGCCGATGGAGTCCTGATCGGGCAGCCCTATGGTCCGTTGACGAATTGAACAGAGCTTTGAAGAATGAGGAAGATGATCTCGGATGAGGAAGGAACACTTCTCATCTTCTGGTGCTTTGATGCTCTATTGACTTTAATTTCTTCCTTTTTAATTATGGAATTTGTGGATTCTATGAAAGTCCCCTTGTTGGTCGTCTTGTGGGCCTTTTTATAGCACTTGTAGAAGAAATACCCCAAGGAGGGCCTACGACCATCGTAGTGATAGCTAGGGATCTCCATTAACTTTTGTAGCAATCGGGCTGCATATGCCATGTCACAAAAACTGGGGTCTTAGTAGACTACGTATCCCTTCCATTCAGTTGGGAGTGGGGACGTGCCATGCGATTCTACTGGTGATAAAAGTGTTACGCCCTAGTCCCGGCCCAAAATATATAGGATTAGGAATGCAAGCATGCCAGCTAATAAGATCTAGAATAAATTTTCAATTTAATTGACTTATCCCATATGTACTACGCTGTAAAGTATACTAAACATATGTTAACTAAACTGTATCTCAATCCACAATAAAGTATGAATATCAAGAAAAACATAATACTAAAGTTAGCCACCCATAATTTAAATGTTCGAGCAAACTTTGAGAATGAAATAAGTTTGCAAAACTAGGCTAATGGGCAGAGTATATCATGATAAAAAGATATGTAAAACACGGAAGAATGATGAAATAATACCATAAGCAATACCTGAATCATGAAGACGCAAATATAACGTCTACTTATCTAACT
>JANAVB010025388.1:0-5000 GCA_029216955.1 Iris pallida | reverse complement strand
CCTGAACATGTTTTTGTAGAACGCGTGCCCTAGCCAAATGGAAGCAACTATGCCCTTAAATTTTATGGGGAGGTTGAGGACATGTATAGGAACTCATTAGTTTTGGTTTCATAAGAAACATATAAAAACAAAAATTGAAAAAAAACACACACGAAGTGGATGAACCTCCTGTAGTTCAGAGATTTGATCGAATCAGGTTACGCCGACGTCGAGGCCTCGTGCCGACCTTCTAGAGGGCGATGGTGCCTTGGGAGCTTGCTAAGATTGAAGAGGAGGCTGCCAGGGTTTATGTAAAGGAGGTGGAAGGGAAGGAAGAGTCTGTTTTGGGGGAGTTTTCTATCGGGAAGAAGAAGGTGCACGTGACAGAATTTAGGGAGGGCCGAATTTCCCGTGAGCGAAGGAAGGGACGAGTAGGTTTTGGATATTTAAATACAGTAATCTAAGTATTAAGGTCTAGGATTGATTAGGACTTGTTTTGATGAGATTTGGTGGAATTTGATATCCCATTCAAATATACCAGAAGATATGTCCAAAAGGTTTAAATAGAAATCCATATTAGGAAAGTGGTTAGAGGATTTTATTTAAATTAGATTTGAATAATATGAATGCATATTAATCCATAAAAACCAATCTAAAATATGTCTAAGAGGTTGGTACCTTAGAATAGGTTTATGAACCCTAGTTGGACCAGTTTGAATCAGTGGAATTAATTAGATCAAAATGAGTCTAACAAGTCTAATATTTGATCTTGTGTGCTATTTGAAAAAAATAGCACATAGGAACTAAATTGAGTGGCACACCCTTGACATGTGTGTAGTAGGCTCAAAATAGGTCAAAACCATATATTGGGTCAAATGTGTTGGATCAATGTCGAGTCTCTAAATTAAATTGGAAGATACAACAAATTTTACTGTAGATATAAAATGGCTTAATTGACCCGAAAGTTGTGCAATAAAATAGAGTAAAAAAGAACATGTTGAGTGGCACATGATATATCAAAAAGAAGATAGACTTGTCAAGATCAAAACATATGAAGGATGTTTCTAGAGATTACATTTTGTGCTCCAAAATCAAGCTACAAAAAAGAGTATTTAATAATAAAAATAATAGAGAAATAAATATCTCTATTAGTGACTATATTAAATAAAATAAAAAATAACTCTAGAAATCTAGGGGTCTTACAAATAGAGTTAGACTATCCACGATCGTTGAGTAAGTCAATTGACCAGCATATATTGATGAGGATCGCGAGTTTACAGAACGACGATAAAGTTTGTTACTTTATTCCCTTGGTGTGGGCTCGGTCGTTTGAGGACCTCAAGTCTGAGTAGTTTAGTATCACTATCTTAATGTAGGCCTGATCTTTTTGAGGATTGTGAGTCCACATAGTTTGACTTCACTATCTTGGGATGTGTCACGCCCCAGAACCAGAATACTGGAAGGGGGACAGACACAGCCAGCTACGTACATTGAAGTGAATTCCCACCTAGCAATACGGTCACGACTGTCTAGATGATCAGGGTTTGACTACAAGCCAACGGTCACTTATACGAACAAGCCTAGTGTCTCAATCTCAAGCAAGCAAGTAAATGTAAGAAATGGTAGATCATCAGACATACAAAGTAAGGGCGTCCCATACATTACATATTTAGATGATTATGAAGCTAGTCATACAAAAGCGAAGACTAGCAAGAGTTTAAGTCAAACATGATCACCCTAGGATTTGTCAAATCATGTTATAGCCCTTAGGCAGACAGGAAGTAAGTTTAACACTAGCTAACACTTGTTCGATGGCTAAACGCCTCAAAAGAATAATTTACAATAGAGTTGAAAAGCAAAATAAACCCACTCGTTGCCAAGGTTGCGTCTAGTGTTCACCATCTGGCTGGAAGGCTGGAAGATCCTTGGGAGCTACTCTAAATCTGGCCATACAAAACCAGCTGGGTCAGACCCCAGAAAGAGCAAGTGCCACAAGGGAGGCTTCACTTAAGAACTAAAACCCGTATATTAGCACATAAAACATAATGATAACAAAGACATGAATTAAAGGAAACATGGAGATAACGATAAGATAACTAAAGGACTATTCCATACCAAGTTACAACCCGTAAACCAAACAAGGATCGGGGTTGTAACCCTTCAACCTGAACAGAACTTAGTCTCTAACCAATTATCGATAAAGTAAAGTATAACAGTACGTGCTGAGATAACCATGTACTGGTCTTGTCTAGGCAAGAATAGACTAGACTCCATCCATCTCACGGCCAAGCAATAAGTACGACTTGATACTTTAACTAACTAGGTTATCACAAGCTTAGTTACTAACAAGATGCATCGAGATGTTCCAACAGCTATAAGCACTGCAGACTTAATCCAGGTTATCCGGTCGCAAGTTGGAGAGTTGGATTAGGTGACTTGGGGTACAACACATGACAGTGTGCTGAAAATGTGCCTACTCGATGACAGGCTATAAGTCAATTAGCGGCCAGATAAAGGGACCGCCTTAGTTGGAAAATCTCTTCATGGACTACTTGATCAATCTAATCATTATCCTAGTCAGATTCAGTACGAATCCCTGACCGTAAAAATCAGAATTCATGTCCTATACATGATGCAAAGACGAGATATGTGCTGTACGCATACAATCAAGAAAAATCACCACGGTGTCAAGACGAGAGTTACACATGTTACTTGTCAAGATTACATGTCGTTGTTACTTATCAAGTACTTGCCAAGAGTGCACCACACAACGGACCACCATCAGAATTATTATGTCAAGTTACTTGTCAAGAGTGCACCACGACGGGTCCCATCAAGAGTTATCATATAAGGTCACATTGTCATGTCTGTTTCATGTAAGTTTACTACGGTGGGCCACTATCAAAGTTGTTAGAGAGTGTATATGCCATACCAAGTTCGTGTTTAAAGCTCAGAGTACATGTGCAACATAGAAAATAATAGGACTTAGTCAAGTAAAGAGTACAAACAAAGTCACGATTCACACTAAGAACATGGGGTGCATGAAGAGCATGCACCCAAGTTTGATGTGCTGAAAATGGCATACGCCCAAGGCTATGCGCCTAAGGGCATGCGCCCACATGTATGCGTCCACATGTATGCGCCCAGGGTAGATAGTCTATGCGCCCATATGAGAAAGGGCAGGGTGCATGGTCTATGCGCTCACATACATGTGCCCATATGAGTGAGACATGGGGCATGGTGTCACAACCCGCTACCCAAATTATTGGGCCGTGGCCAAGTCATGTCCAGCCTACGCATTAGATAAAGCGCAGTAAGCTGTTCTAGAAAAAAGATAAGACTAATGTGCTAACAATTCTATAAGTGAAGAAGAGTCATAAATGCTCCAAACACAAAAGTCATCTCATATAATAATAGTCCAAGTACAAGTCTGAAATATAAAACTGGATACAGGTCCAGTTACAAAATACATAGTCTAATACATGACTACCTCAAAAGTCTAAAGCAAATAGACAACTAGACGAGGTTCCCCGCAGGTACATCCTTGTAAGGCAAAGCCTGGTCCTCGACAGTAACTCCATAATATGAATCACAGAGCAACTCCTCCTCAGTAAGTACCTACAACGTTATCCTGTCAGGACGGGAGCAAGTACTGTTTCTAGCAAACTAATATACGAAACATGAAATGAACATGAATGTAATAAACTGGAATTATGGCACATCATAATCTATCATGGCAAGGACACATATGTCATAGAACAGATGCATATGTAATGTTTAAACTGTAGCAGTTACATGATCGTCAATAGGTATAAAATAACTGTGGTACAAGTATATAAAATGTACTTCCGTACAAGTAAACAAGCGATAGATGTACATACGCACAAATACAGCTGGTGCGCCTACGACAAGATATACACAAAATGTCAACCTTGCTCGGTACGTACGTACGAGTAAGGGGGCATGATCACGTACGCTACTAACAGTTTCCCATACCCAGATTCTAATCATGTGAGAGATATATAAAGACTGTTCTAAGCTGGTAGTGACTGAAAGTACAATATGTGAAGATGTAACTTGCAATCCCAAGGATCAGCATTTAACATGGTTGGATTCGTAGTCCATTGTTGTAACATATATAAAGTTTATAGAAAGTACTTGTCTTAGCAAAGCAAAGCATCGATAAAATACTATAGAGGCCTGGTAACTCGTCACTGTAGAATAAATACATAAATTTAGTTTTATACTAAGTTAAACACTACAACACTATGGTGCAACGCGACTTTCTAACTGGACACCTAGCCAAATGGTGACTTTAGCATAGGATACCAATGTAGGGTGACACAATACTCAAACTAACTTTGTAGGGTCTTTACACTAGTGCTGGGTGAGGTTCAATACGACTAAACGCAAAACAACACAAAAGTTGCAAGTCATAATTATTCAATAATTAAATCAACTGTACACTATGTTCCAACAATTTTAAGATAGACAAAAAGCTTAATTTTGCATAAAATAAAGTACCATAATGATCCTTGTTCTATTATAGAATTTATACTAATCTTTCTGGAATTTATAAACCCTCATAAATATTTATTAAAAATCGCAAACATAAATATACTGAAAATGAGTTCTGTTTTCCTATTTGTATAAAATACCACAGCACTTAATAAATGCTGGAAAAATATAATAAATTGTCTAAATTAACAGAGTATTCAAATATAATTTTTCCAGATTTTTACTGTATTTAAAACATATTAGAAAATTCAAAAATAGCAAGCAACAATTTCTGGAAAAAATAATTTGATTATTTTACTATTTTGTCCATGTAATCGAATTGAACCGAAGTCCAGATACAGGACCCAGAGCCATAAATCAAGTCCAATATGACTTGTCAGACTCTGAGTATATAGACACAATTGGGCCCAAACCATGCTAGATTTGGACGACAATGGCTATAACAAATAAAATACAGGAATTAAATAATAATATATATTTTAAAGTGGTAAAAATATACAAGT
>JANAVB010025387.1:50000-53100 GCA_029216955.1 Iris pallida | reverse complement strand
ATATATATATATATATTATATATATATTATATATATATATATATAATATATATATATATATATATATATATATATATAGGTATTGTATATAGGTATTGTACAAATATACAATACTATTGTAAAAAAAAAATTAGGTATTGTATATACTATATGTTGTATAGGTTCCTATGTTAGATATATTGACCCCTATAGGCCAAATTGGTCTCATAGACTTGAGTGGACTAAACTATACTAGTTGACTAGAGTTGACCAAAACCTAGCTAGTTGACCTAGTTTGGCTAGAATATGACCAGAGTTGACAGAGTTGACTTTGACCTAGAATGACCTAGAATCATGTAGAATGCGTTGTAAACTTCATTATTACCATTGTGAATACATTGTAACCTATGTTGCTCTAATTTGGAACCCAGTCTCCGTTTTGGACATCTTTCTCATCGAACATTCAGGACTTCAGGCGAGTACATTCTTGATCGTTTTATACTTGCTAGACTTATATTATTGCTCTAAATTACTTTACTTGATGCTGTCACGATATTATCACGGATTAGTACTATATGGATCTTTTCATAAGATGTTATCCCCAAACGGGTACATCGGGTACTTCATGTTCATGTAGTTATCATGTACATATGTACTTGTACTCGTGTTTATTCATGTACACTAATGTGCTTTCATGTACTTTCATGCTAACATGAGCTTCATGTATAAACTATTCTGTGCACTCATGTTTACATGAGTCTGTGTAAATTAGTTGTTATTCAGGTACAATAACATAACTTGAATGGATCCTTGTGTATTAATTGGGGCATGGGTGAGTAGAAGTGGTTATGTGAATCATTATCTCCAGTAGGTATTCATGTGTAAGTCCATAGCTTATTCATGTGCAACCCTACCTGTTTACATTACCACCTTGTGCTCTAAATCACTTAGTCACTTACAGTTCTTATTTACCATATAGATATTCCAGTTTATAAATATCTCTCTTATCTTTCATGTACATTTCTTACAGTTCATGAATCTTACTCTTTTGCTTGCTTTATATTTTCTGCCATGATATGAACTGCGTGAGAGATTTTGTGCCCATTTCTGTCCTGACTGGACCTGTTAAAAATATTACAGATGCTGAGGAGTTTTGTCCTACTTATTACGGAGAAGGCCTAGACGACACTTATGAGTTGGACCCACAGGAGGATCTAGCTCTAGCTGAGGACATCACCCCTATTGCTTAGGCTAGATAGCTAGGCAGTTTATCTTATTTCATTTTGACATATGAGTTGTATTATTTTTGGATGTTGAGATGTTAGTATCGTTTAGACACTTAGACTTATTTTTTTTCTGTTTGTATTCTCTTTTGAGATTTCACATCTATCTTATCGTGTTTTTATCTACCTCTAGATTTTGTGATTGAGTTGTATCTTCTGAGATTGTCCTCCATTCGGAGAGTATATCATATTTTGTTTAGTTGTGATTGTGACCTAGAACAGCGTTATACCGTCGATACTGCAGTGTAGGCTGGACGTACCCACTTCTTGTGCCCCTACACTAGGTGCGGATCGTGACACATTTTTAGTGGTGGCCCATGCAGGTCGAGATTCGTATTAGTACGAAGTCGTGGTAGTGCGAAGATTAGTTGTACTGCTGCGCACCTACGATGAGAGATAAGGAATAGGTTTTAGAATAAGAGGATACTCAATCGCAGTTAGAATTCCTTGAAAGATTTCTGGGATGATCCTTGAGAATCTCATTGTAAACTATTTCAAAATTCGATTCCAACTGTTCTTGTTTACCTTCCTTGTTTGTTGATAAATTTGATTCTTGGTATTCAACGTTGATTTAATTTTCTACCAAGATAAATCATATGGGCTAGGTCACCTCAGTTATGGAATCTAGAGTCTTCTACAGTCATATTAGCTGGCATGGTGAGGACATATAGTCTGATTTTGGATGTATTTCTCGGGTGTAGAAATTTAAGGTTTTCGCAGCCAAGCTAGCAGCAATACAAAAATTTTAAATACCATTATTCTAGAGGTATATACCTTAGTTGCGGACTCTATGGTTTATCGTAGCCTTGCTTACTAGTATGATGAGGATTCTGAGTATCATGATTTTGGTCAGACGTATATGATTATCAGATTGTATCTTGAGAAGGTTCTTAAACATATCATCTCTACCTTCCGTTTCAGTCTTTTCAAAAAAATATTTTGTTTCATCATCAATTAACTTAGGAGTAGGGATAGTTTAGTTATTTAGTCTAATCCCTTGTAGAACTTCATTTAGATGTAATTCTTTCATAACACAATGAATTGATGACTTGTGATAGGCCTTTATCTTAGAGATGATAGTCTAGTTTTGACATTAGAACAGTAACCCTTGTAGTTAAATCTCTGTTTACGATTACCAGTTTTCACATATGGTGTTAGTCTGCTCAGGAGATAGTGACCCCTCCGACTGATAAGAAGGATAGTAGGATGTATATATAGATGGTTAAAACAGTATATAAGAAAATTTAAAGATTTGGTGGAGATTTTAAAATTTAAGAAGGATGATATTGAAGGTGTATGTGAAGGAAATACGAAGGTTGATTTTATAATGGAGAATAAGTTCCTACATGACATAGTAGTATTAGCTTCAAATTTTTTTGAGGATAGTGATTAGAACAAGTTTGAGGATTTCATAAACTTTGATCTAGAGATTTTGGATCCAAGTTAGGACAAGGTGTAGGACTTTAAATTTCGGGATGATTAAGTTGATAGAGGAGAATAAGATCAAAAAGAGGGAAGAAGAGTTTTAACAAGAGCATAATTCATGAGAAATACCTTAGGAATTTAGGCCCTGCTTCCAGGAGGGAGTTCCAGTCACCAGACCTAGTTAGAGGTGAGTTTTGACTTAGACCTTAGCATGTCTTTGATGAATATTGATGCACCCAACTATTGCCTGTATGATTGATACCTTATGACTGCTTTTGATCTAGTATGACCAGTATAGCTAGATAAGACCTCAGACTGATATTGTGTGCCATGACCCTATATGTTATTTTTTCGAATTGTATGATTTATATAAAGTTTCTGAGACTATGATTGTTGGGGACGTGACCTTAAGA
>JANAVB010025387.1:0-45000 GCA_029216955.1 Iris pallida | reverse complement strand
ACAAAAGGATTTTTTTTAGTGAACGTGTCACAGCTGATTCCTCCTATTTTAAAGATTGGCATTCTATGTCCAATAGAATATCTCGATCGAAGTATGAAGGTAAGAATAAATACAATAATGATGAATGGAAAAAAGAGAAAATCCTTTAGCTAGATAAGGGGCGGATGTAGCCAAGTGGATCAAGGCAGTGGATTGTGAATCCACCATGCGCGGGTTCAATTCCCGTCGTTCGCCCATCACATTATTTAAAATTCCAAAAATTAGATTTTCAATATTCCTAGGAGGCTAGGTTAGCCGAAAGATGGTTATCGGTTCAAGGACGCAAGGTGACCTTGCTTTTTCAGGGTAAGAAGGGGTAGAGGAAATGCCTCGAGCCAATGTCCGAGTACCAGGCGCTACGGCGCTGAAGTAACCCATGCCATACTCCCAGGAAAAGCTCGAACGACCTTCAACAAAAGGGTACCTGTACCCGAAACCGACACAGGTGGGTAGGTAAAGAATACCTAGGGGCGCGAGACAACTCTCTCTAAGGAACTCGACAAAATAGCCCCGTAACTTCGGAAGAAGGGGTGCCTCCTCACAATTCGAAAGGTTGACCTATTCGGGAATCTTCGGATCTATGCTTATTTTCAACTCCCCGAAGCATTTCGTCGCTTGCTACGCCCTTCCTCGTCTCTGGGTGCCTAGGTATCCACCGTAAGCCTTTCTTCGTTTGAACCTCGCCATTAATGTTAAGGCTATGCCATCCTAAGGTGCTGCTAAATGGAAGGATCTTATCAACGTCCGGTCATATGATACCTCATAATTGTATGTATTTGTATATATACTTTTGTATGTATAAGTAGTAGAATTGTATAAGGAAGATAATAGGTTATAGAAAAGAAAAGTGAAAAAAAAAGATGAAAATCCAATGATAGGATTTATGATCCAATCAAAAACGGCATTTTTGATTTAGTATGAATAAAAGATTTTTCTATGTTATACTATTTCATTTTCGACGAGTGGATACGCCTACACTGCCCCATACCTCTGTTAACACACTCGAATACTCCACATTTTTGAATTCTTTGATACCATGTCTGATACCCTTGCTCTGTGACACCATGTGGACACAAATATCTCTAATATACTTGTTGACACATGATACACACCTTAACACATCTGCACACTTGACACACTGACACATTTGTATACATGTTTTTCCATGCACACACACCCACATATGCTCGACACTTGTTAATGTGTGATACATATAGGATGCACTGTTTTGACACATGTTAGACACTTGTTTGGACACACACACACACACTCTTTGACACCCTAACATCAATACTATGCTGAACCTTGCCTGCATACAAGTCTGTACACTCCATATTACTGTTATTCACATATTGACACCCATATTACTGTCATTCACATATTGACACCCACATTACTGTCATTCACACTTTGATACTTCCCTAGTTGACACAGGTAGACACATCACTTGACACACTCTGATGACATGTTGACACTATCTCACATTCACTAATGACACTCCTCACACACACCATGGTATACTCTATGACACATACTGGCACATGTTCTGATACTTAGTTAACTAGCTAGACACTTGCAATCACCCATGGTTGACACCTTGTTTCACTTGACTGCACACATATTTACACTCAAGTTTCACATATCACTCTTGACACTAAACCACTATTTTGGACATTGCATGGACACTCTATGACACTAGACACTGGTTTCTGATACACTTGTTTAGTTTACATAATCCAGTCTTCCCTTTCCTTGTAACAGTAAGTCGAGCCATGAGTTAACAAACATTCAATTCACTACATTGTATGTTCATCCCATGGCATCTTCCATTTCATGTCTGCCCATGTATGGACAACAAGCCTCCATTTCATACCTGGTCTAGTGGTGTTCAATATATTACAGATGACACTGAAGAGTTCTGTCCTACTTATTACGGAGCAGGCCTAGACGACACTTGTGAGTTGGACCCACAGGAAGAACCAGCTCTAGCTGAGGATATCATCCCTATTGCTTAGACTAGATAACTAGGCAGTTTATCTTATTTTATTATGTTATTTGCATTTGACATCTGAGTTGTATTATTTTTAGATGTTGAGATGTTTGTGTCGTTTAGACACTTAGACTTATTTTTTTCTGTTTGTATTCTCTTTTGAGATTTCATATCTATCTTATCATGCTTTTATCTACCTCAAGATTTTGTGATTGAGTTGTATCTTCTGAGATTGTCCTCCGTTCGGAGAGTATATCATATTTTGTTTAGTTGTGATTGTGACATAGAACAGCGTTCTACCGCCGATACTGTGGCGTAGGCTGGACGTATCCACTTCTCATGCCCCCACACTGGGTGCGGGTCATGATAGTGATGCCTTGAAGTGTGATTTTGAATTCTATTTATAGAGTTTTAGAAATAACTGTCAAGTGGTGCAGTGACCTAGTCGCATGAACGGTTAGCTTAACTGCATATGACGGGTGGCATTCTGTGAGGGAAGTGCGCTTGGTTGTGGGGAGTATTGTGTGTACGTTCTTCGAGATTTGTGGCATGCATACCATATCATCTAACTGCTTCTGAATGATAATGACTGATCAGTGCCAGTACATGAATGGCACGAACCAATCATTGGTGCCAATTGTTGGTTGGCACAAACTGTGGAAAGCACTGAGTGTGAAGAGCTTAATCATATTGTACCATTGATGAATGGCGCAGAGAAACAAACGACCATCATTATGACGAGTCTGAGAAAATCTCCTCGAGTGTTGCGCGCTCGAAATTCGAAATTTTTTTCCTCGACTGACTTGTTGTTAGTCATCATGACCGACATCTTAGCTTTTTGAGGAAGATTGCCATGTGGCAACCCGTGCGATCTGAAAGTGGCACGAATTGGTGCTGGGCGCTATTAGGTACTGGGCGCCATCTGATGAATGAATTCCAGCACCATTTGTGAATGGCGTTATGCACTGTCTTGATATATTTTAAGCTTCTATAAGACCATTTTAAAGTTTTCAAATTTCAAAAATTTTGAAATTTGAAATACTTTGAATAAGAAGCGTTCTCACGTGATTAGCGCGCCTAGAATCTCAACAGACCCGCATTTCGTGCGCGATTCGCGCAGCTGTAACGCGTGAGCTTAGGCTATAAATATCCCACGGGTTGGAAAGAGAGAGTTCTTTACTTAGAAATTTTCTTTCTCAAACTCTCTTCGTCTTCTTCTTCTCCTTCCGAACTCACGAGGCTTTCCTTACTGTCGACCATGGCACCCAGGAGATCTGCAGCAGGAAAAGGGAAGAAGGTGGTCAGAACCACGTTGCGCGTGCCGTCGTTGAGGGTGCCTCAACACGTGTAGCCGTCGGCGAGAGGCGAAGAATCCAACCCCGCTTTCGAAGGTGAAAAACTAGTCGGAGAAGGCGAACAATACAACTGGCACGATTCGAGAGTTGGCACCATCCGATGGCTATCGGTGTCAATCGCCTCTTTCTGAGAGTTGGTTGGCGCCGCGCTATTCATAATCGTTGCCACCTCTTTCAGAGTATTGGTGAACAAGCAAAATGAGCGTGCCTTTTGTTTACTCAAAGTACGCCGCGTGAAACACAATTTTGTCAATTTGTGCGCAGAAACTGTCGCGCAAATTTAGAATTTATCATGCTATGCTGCACGAATTAGAACTGACATGCCATGCCTTAGCTTGTAAGGATACTTTTTCATGCTTTTAACTTTTTTTTTTGCCTTTCTGCCGCGTCAATAGTGATCCCAAAAATCGAGGTAGCCATCAAAGAGGAAGTGATGTCTCCTTTTGTCAAAGAGGAGTTGGTGACTATTAAGGAGGAAATAATTCCTAAAGTTGAAGTTCCTGTAAAGGAAGAGCCGGCTTCAGAAGGCAGTTGCACCGAGAGCTCCAATCACCCAGCTCCTTTAAATGACCTTAATCAGTTGGGACCTTCATATGCGTGATGGTTGAGGGAGTGGTACCTGACCCAGCATGGCCATCCTCGGGAAAATGAATAAACATCTTTCTCGTCTTCAATGTTTCCTGCTTTGATGTAGCTTTTTATATATTCTAAGATGTAGTTTTGCTTTCCTTTCTTTGCAAGTGTTGTCTTTTACTCATTTTTATGGAGAAAGAAATAAAGAACCTTTATGTTTGCTCATTTGTTGTGATGTTATTTTTTTGAAATAACGTTTATCAGTGATGAGTCATTGATGCAGATAGTAGAATTTAGAGGTCATGTGGACGTGAATTCATATATCTGTTGATTACTCTTAAACCAACTGGAGTTCAAGAATATGATATCTTTTAAAACAACTGAGTTTCAAAAGATGATGTTTGTGATAATATGTTGTGGGGGATATTATTGGTTAATCTTTTGAGGATGTACCATAAGATCTAGTTAGACTCCACTGGAGATTTGTGAGGACTTACTATCTGTGGGGTTTATTCACGAAAGAGTGAATAAAAGATAATAATTCAAAGATTTGCGTATGTACAATATTTATCTGAAAATATAATACATACTTTCAAATATGATATTTCTTTAGGAATTTATCATTGATAGGCATCATAGCTATTCGATCGTCCATCCCGGATAGCTGATAAGCTCAATTAGAAATTTTTTTGCTTATGATGTAAGGACCCTCCCACTTTGGCTCGAATTTGTCCTTGCTCATGTGTGTCATAGTCATAGGACGTCTGACAGTAAGGACTAGCTCACCTTTTTAAAAGGCTCGTACTTTGACTTTACGGTTGAAATCTTTTGAGATTCGGGCTTGATATAGCTCAATGTGTTGTTAAGCTAGCAGCCGCTTCTCGTCGAGTGCTTCAAGCTCTTGAAGTTGAAGGCAATCATTGTTTTCCACCATGATTTAGTTGGCAATAGCTATCCTTAGGGATGGAATTTGAATCTCTAACGGTAAGATGGCTTCGCATCCATACACTAGAGAGAAGGGTGTACAGCCAGTTGCGGTACGTATAGTAGTGCAGTACGCCCAAAGACACTCTCTAAGTTTTTTGCTCTAGTTGTATTTATTGGCAGAAACAAACTTCTTAAGAAGCTTGATGATTATTTTGTTGAATGCTTCTGCTAAACCGTTGGCTGCGGGATTGTAAGCTGTAGAAGCAATATTGTTGATTCGAGTGTCATTGTAGAATTGAGTAAATGCTTGACTTACGAACTGAGGTTCGTTGTCATGGATGATTCTCCGAGGAACTTCGAATCAATAGATGACATGATGTTTGATAAAGCTGATGACACTGCTTGTCTTGACTTCGGCTAGAGCAATAGCCTCTGCCAATTTTGAGAGGTAATCGGTTATAGCTAGAATGAACCGTTGCCCTCGAGATAATGGAGGGTTAATAGGACCAATGACATCCATGCCCCAGGCTTCAAAAGGCTAAGATGCTGCAGTAGGATACAAGAATTCTAATGGTTGATAGATAAAATTTACATGGATTTGACATGCTCGGCATTTCCTTGCATATTCAATTGCATCTGCCACCATAATGGGCCAATAATATCCCATACGTCTGATACGGTCCTGTAGCTTAGGGCCGGCCTGATGTGCACCACAGACACCATCATGAGATTCACGTAGTATCTGTTTTGCTTCATCTTCCGTAAGAGAGCGTAAGAGCATACCGTTAAAGGATCGCCGATAAAGTATCCTGGACAGGTGATTGTAGTAGAATCGGAGTGATCGACGACGAATTGTTGTAGCTTCTTTAGGGTCTTCTGGCATAATGTCATACACTACAAAGTCGATGAAGGGAGTTCTCTAGGCCTCGGTAGTAGTTCAAACCTCAACCGCGTTACTGAATTCAATATTGAGATTATTTTTGACATAGATTAATTCTCGATTAGTGATAACGATTAACTGTTGCCTTTTCATAGGAACAACTAACATGGCTGCTAGATTCGCGAGTGCTTCGGCTTCTGTATTGCATGTTCGGCGTTCATGCTCAATAAAGAAACCTTTGAATGATGTAGCCAACTTGACTGCTACTTCTTGGTAAGGGATGAGATCTTGATGTCGGACCTCGTACGTACCTCTAACCTAGTTGACGATCAGTTTATAGTCTTCATATATTTCAAGATAGTCGATATCCAATTGTTTAGCTAACTGGAGACCGATGAGTAAAGAGTTGTACTCAGCAACATTGTTAGAGCATGGCTTATCCAGTGAGTAGGCTCTTTGAATGGCTAGCCCTTCTGGGGATATGAGAACAATTCTTACTCCAGCAATGATGATACCGTTGGGTCCAATTCTAGATGCACCATCAAAGAATAGACGCCAAACGAGTAATCCTTCTGAAGTCATGTTGGACTCTAGAGTCTCATCAGGAATTTTTCCATAGAGTTTTAAAGTTTCAGGAATTGGATGAGCAACCAAGAAGTCAGCTAAGGCTTGACCCTTGATAGACTTCTGCGGGACATAGACCATATCATACTGTGCTAGCAATATCGCCCACGTAGCAAGTGTAGAATTGAGTGTACTAGGCTTCTTCATCAGAACATGTAGAGGATTGACTCTAGAGATAACACGAATGGTCTAGCCCATGATGTAATGACGCATCTTCTAGACGGCGAACATCAAGGCTAAACATTCTTTTTCTACCGGACTGTATCAATGTTCGGCACCGATCATTGTATGACTGAGATAATAAATTTCTTGCTCATGGCCTTTATTGTTCTTCTGGGCTAGAAGGCCATCTAGAGAGTGATCCATTGCTCGAACGTACATCAGAAAGGGTATTTCTGTGATTGGAGGAACTAGGACTAGAGGGTTCGTCTAGTACCGCTTAATATCCTCGAATGCTTGCTGGCATTCGTCATTCAAACGAAAGACACACCTTTCTTCATTAGTTGAGTGAACGGTCTGCAGCGTCCAGAGAGATTTGAGATGAATCTCCTGATATACGCAAGTCATCTCTTGAATCCTCATAGCTTTTTTAGGTTGCGTGGAGGACGCAGCTCTTGAATGACTTTGACTTTCTCGGGATCAACGTGTATATCCTTAGAGGTAATAACGAATTTGAGGAATTTGCCACTAGAGACTCCTAGAAATGACTTGGTGGGATTCATTTTGAGTTGATGCTGGCGCATTAGATCGAAAATAGTTCTTACGTCTTGAATGTGATCTTCCTTTAGACCGACTCGTTACAGCAATATCTTCGACATAGCATTTGACTGTTTTACATAAATATTCAAAAAAATAGTAATCATAGCCCAATGATAGGTGGCACTGTATTCTTAAAACCAAATGGCATGACTGTACATTAATAGACTCCTAGAGGACTGCGGAAGGATGTATGCTTTTTATTTTCAGGATTCATCCTGATCTGATTATATCCAGAGAACCCATTCATGAAAGACATTCACTTGCATTTGCAGGTGTTGTCGATCATGACATCAGTAATTAGAAGAGAAAACTCGTCCTTAGAATAAGCTGCATTGAGGTCTCTAAAGTCGATGCAGACTCGGACCTTCCCAGTTTTCTTTATGACTGGGATGACATTACCACCTAGTTGGGATGTTGTTTCTTCCTAACAAATCCTCAGGCAATGAGCTTCTTGACTTCGACTTTTATGGCATCCATCATATCAGGATGAAACCGTCGTTGTTGTTGTTTGATCGGCCTAGCATTTGACAAAATGTTGAGCTTGTGAGTAGTGATATGAGGATCTAATCCCGGCATATCTTCATAGCTCTAGCGAATACGTCAATGTATTCTCTAATGAGCTGGATCAAGTCTTGTTTGTCTGCTTCAGGGAGACTTTTGCTGATAAAGATTGGCCTTGGAGAAGCTTCGTCTTTGACTTTAATTTGGATTAGCTCGTCCTCAGTGGGTGGTTCACGTTATTCGAAGCGAAGCTCCCATTGAGTATCCATGCTTTGTTCCCAAGGCTCTTCATTATAAGCCGCAGTAAAGTCATTATTGTCATCATCTTCTAGGAATTCAGTTGTCACCATATTGACAAATAGAGCCAGTTGACGAACTTTCCCTATGCTGGTGTTTGAGTCCCATGGAGCAGAATCAGAAGAATGATATCGTATTTCTTTGTCTGATTCAGATCTATCTGGGGTTGTGTTCGACGTAATGTAGCCTAACCCATGTCTGGTCTTGTTTTAGTACTGTGATGACTTTTTTTTAGAAGCATGTATTTGAATAGGAGTATGTCTACCTTTGCCTTCATTCAATCCAGACCTAAAATTGTAACCCATTTTTCGAATAATATTTTTGGACTGCTGACTATAACGACGCAGTTGTATTTTTCCACGATCGTCATTTTCAAAATTACTGTCGAGTATAATTCTTTGATTACGTTCTTGCTGAAGAGGATTTGATGCTCATCATCGTTTCGAGGAGGAACTACCAAGAATGAATTCTGCATTGGTTCGTACTCTATCTCATCTGGAAAACGTTGAATTACTCCTAAGGTGAGAGGTTCGAACTTGTCCAAAATTTTTAAGTAATGTTGTGTATAATAATTGACATCATTATACTGCGAATGAGACATTGATTTATTGATATTTTTAGTCTCAACAGTTACAACAGCATTTGCGACCTTAGCTGGAGACACCGTCAGGTTGATAATAAGAGGAGAAAAAAGAGAAGGAGTAAGCTTGTTACGACGAAGGTCGATAAGAAGAGGCTCGAAAGAGGTGAGCTTCCTTTTCTCGACTTTTTCAGTAGGAGGAGTAAGAGTGATGGTTAGCATCTGAGAGGAGGAAGGACGAGAGGTACGTCCTTTGACTAGAATCACCAAGACGTCGTTCGAGTCATCTTTTTGGTCTTCCTCAGTGTCCATGTCCAGCAGTACCTTCATGTACTCTTCTTTGTACATTCTAGAGTCTGTATAGTTGGCCTCGATACCTCAAAAAGAATTGAGGTCAGATTATTTCCTTCTTGTCCTCTCCGTTATTGTCCTCGTACTTGAAGCACCGATGAAGAGTGGATGGCACAATGTTATGTTCATGCAACCACGGCCTTTCTAGTAATAGATTATAGGAGATATAGTTGTCAATTACATAGCAGGTAACTTTTGTACAGAGATCGCCAATTTGGACTCTCAGGTGCATCTTTTCAAGCGGTTTACTCTTCCTAGAATTTCTTCTAGAATAGTTTTAACTGTTGCTGCGAGATTATGGATTAGAATCTTTAGAGAATCTAGCAAAGACTTTGGGATTATGCTGAGTACGGACCCATGATCGATAAGGATGCGATCCATCCTCATCGTGTCGACTTATCTAGTGAAGTAAAGAGCTCGATCGTGCCGATTGTCATACAACAACGTGTCATCCTTGGTAAAGGTGATATTTAGCATGATCTCCATCAGAGTATGACATTGAGGGCAAGCTACTAGCTCTCCATCAGACTTCTTGAGATGTACAAGACAAGCATCGGCTTGTATCAAGGCTTCGCTTAATGTTTCTTGAGTTTTCTTCGAGAGACGAAGGAATTCAAAAATTGATAGTCTTGCCGGAGTATTGGCTAGCTGAGCCAATATATCAAAATTGTATGGTTTCTAAAGACCTTACAGTGGGGTCTTCTTTAAGCTTTTGTCAAAGCAAACTTGTTGATTGCCTTTATCAGCTGTTGTCGACTTAGAAGGACCCGAGTCAGCTGGCGGAGCTGATGTTGGAGGAGCAACCGAAATGGAAGGAGGATTGACCGCTTCATTTTCTTGACCATTTGGGTAATCTCTAAGGTAGAGTCTACCAAACCGAGTACCGGTCAAGACTTTTTCTTCGGGAGCGGGTGAGAGAGAAACCATGTTACAGTTCTCATTCGTGCTTTGCTCTTAGAGGATTTCTTTTTCTAATGGGGAACTGCGTGATCTATCCCAAATCCCAATCCTACACGAGACCTGTTATCTTGGAGTTGTAAAGATAAGGGTATCGGAGACCCCTTTCCATTGTTTAGGCCTGGGGCTTTCTGAAAGTCATATCTCATCTTTATCATCAACTCGCGATATTGCTGACTTTATCGATGGAATTCGGGCCGATAGTTGACTTTCGATATTGACGAAGCAGTCTCTAAAGAAGATGCAGATCCTTCCAAAATAAAAGTAGTCTTCAAAGAAGAAACACAGCCATCAAGGGAGGAATACTCACTTGAAGTCATGTTACATGATTTGTACTTGGCTGACTTCTTTACTTTGACAGAAGGAACAAACATCTTCTATTCAAATTCGCCAACGAGGTCTGGATGGACCCACATGATCTCGCCTTTGGTTGTTGACAATAGAACCAAACCATCATTTTGTACTGACGGAACGTTGATTATCTCCATAGTTGCCTTCGGAATCGGTGTAAGCCCCCTGAATTTCAGGATTTATTTTTCAAATTTTCTAAATGAATTATTTTCGATAATTTATTTTTATTTAATTAATTTTGATCATTAAATGCTCCTTACCGTGACTTGGTTTTCCAGAGCATCAGGGATGCCAGTTTCTGAAAACTTTCTTCTTGAAGTTTGTAGTAGACGAGATTATCTTCACGTTGATATATAGTGTCCCACTCGAACTTGCTCCCTTGTGCTCCATTTGCTTCGCGCAACTTTCGGGTCAATTTAGACTAATTTATCGTCTGTCGTAATTCGTGACTTAATTTCCAACTTAATTTTCGGGCCTGACATCGGTCCAATCCAGTCGACCCAATATATGGCCCTGGCCTGTTTTGAGTCTACTATGCACGTGCCACTTGCGTACCACCAAATTGATCTCTCTTGTGCTCCCACTTCATCCATGATTTAATTGGTTTAAATTTGTTATTTTAATTAAATCTTGGCCCTAAGCTTGTCCAACTTGACCCAACACCCAACCCAAATTGGTGTGACCCTACCATGTCTACCTATGCACCCCACTGATATTTTTTTATTTTTCTTCTACTCAAAAATATCTCTCTTTGTGTAAAAATATCTATTTCTCTCTCCTTGTATATATATACACACATATATACATACAATATATATATATATATATATATATATATATATATATATATATATATATATATATATATATATATATACATATATAATTTAAATATCTCTCTCTCACCACACCCACTCCTCCATCACCATCAGCACTCTCCCACTCATGTAGCCGACACCCTCCCCTTTCTCTCTCTACTTTCTCATTCTCTATCTATCTCATTAATATCACATTATTCTTTCCCTCTCTCTCTCTCTCTCCAAGTCTCATTAAACCAACAACATCCCAACCCGAGCTCCTCCTTCCTCCTCCTTGCGAGCACAGCCGACCTCCACCCTATGGTCGACTTCCTGAGCTCCTCCTCCAACAACCCCCAACCTCCTTCCTCTCATTCTTTTTTTTCTTCTACACCATCATAACACCATCACCACCACTATTATCTAACACCATCACCACCACCACCAAACCGCCACCACCACTCTCTTTCACCTCCTCCTTTCTTCCCGTCAACCACCGCCGTCGTTGCTGCGCTAGGCCAGCAGCACCAGCAGCATGTTGCAACGCAGTAGCATGCTGCAATGCAGCAGCAGCGCGCACAGTGCGCGCGTGCGCGGGCTGCCGTCGCGCGCCGCCGTCGCGCGCCGCCGTCGCGCGCCGCCGTCGCGCGCCGCCATTCTGCCGTCGTCCGCCGCCGCCGTGGCCAGCCACCCCTGGCTCGGTGCCTCTCCGACAAGTGTCCCTGTGCTGAGCGCCCTCCTCCCAGGCACGATACGTGGGCGATTCGTGCATTTTGGACGAAATCCCGCCGTGACGTGGGATTTTAAATTTCAGAAAGTTCGCCTCGTCGTAGCAACTTTGTGCGAATTTTTTGGACAATCCGACCATTGGATCGACGATTTTCTCACTCTGTCTCAATCTCGGTATATACCCCTTCACCCCTATCAATTTTTTCTGTTAATTTCGTCGTTTGATACATCAAAACCGGCCACCAAGTTGACGCTTTAAATTGTATTATTTATGGACAGTTTTGTGGAGCTAACTTCGTCGGTTCGTATCTCCTCCGTCGTAGCTCCGTCTGGCGTACCACTGGTTCCTATGCACAGCTGGTATAACCCTCTTTCTACCTTTTAAGTTTCGTTTCATTGTGAGCACGTTTGATTGGTTGAATTTGATGCCAAAGTTGGCCGTCCGAATCCGTAATTTCCAAGTTGTAAAATTCTATTTTTGAACCCGGGACTCCGAATTCAATTTCTGACACCACCAGTAGACTCGTGGCATCATTCTGGACTCGTTGACATATAATTTGCTAGGTTTTAGTGGACATTGGTTTCGGCACGTATTTCGGTGCAAGTCGGATACTAATATCCGGATAAACGGGTCATTTTGAGATCGGCTCATCGGAATCCAATTCTGGAGATACCATTGAGTTTGTATCATCATTCTGGACTCATTGACATATAATTTGCTGAGTTTTGAGGACATTGGCTCTGACACGCTTTTCTGTGCAAATCGGAATTTTAATGTCCTGGTCAACGGACCAATTTGAGATCGGGTCAACGGAATCCAATTCTGGATATACCATTGGGTTTGTAGCGTCATTCTGGATTCGTGGACATATAATTTGTTAGATTTAGTGCACTTTTATTTTAGCACATTTTTTGGTACAAAGCGGGTCCGACACGGACACCGTTTTAACTCGAAATTACCTTTTTGCCCCTGTGTCCAAATTAGACTTATGGGCAGGCTATTCTAGCTATTTCGAACATTCTGGACACGTTGGTAATGGTTATTTCACCATCCGACAACATCTATAGGTTTTCACCCTATTATTATAATCTTTCTCCTTTTGTGGTATTTTGAGATCCATCGATTCCAGTGATTTCACAACTACTGAAATTGAATGTGTTGACCCTGTAGATGTTTCTAGAGACTAGCTTTGACCCCGTTTGACCATGGTTGACTACTTTGACTGAACATCGAAGTAGAGTCAATATTTGACCTAGGTTAGACTAGTTTTGACATTGGTTGACCACAGTTGACTATTTTGACCAAAAGTCAACCGAAAGTCAACCGTAGTCTAAAATTGACTAGAACTTGACCGAAGATGACCAGTTGACCCAAAGTCAACTGTTAGTCAACGTTAGTCAAGTTTGACTTAGAGTTTGACCTAGAGTTGACCAAAGTTGACTAGAGTTGACCAGTTGACTAAAAGTCAACTGTAAGTCAACCATTGACCCAGTTTGACCTAGTTTGACTTGGTTTAACTTTCTTTGACCTAGTTTGACTTAGTAGACTGAGATTGACCTATATAATCATGTCTAACACTGTTGAACCCTAATTAGCTTATATATATATATCTCATCTTTAGGTCTGTGATTTCACTCTGAGCCAGATTACACAGTTGACATATTCTACCAGATCACAGGCGAGTACATTCTCTGATAATATTTCTGTTTTATGATATCGTCTATGTTTCTTGTATTTAGTGTAGATATCCTTGTTCTCTTGACATATTATTCACACAGATTGGTATTTCTCTGGATCCCGTCATGAGATGTTATTCCTCGCTTTCCTTGGTATATCTTGTGCAAGTCTTTAATCTTGTTCCTTGTGCATTGTATAGACACGATTCCTGCGAAGGCTAGCTACCCTCTCAGAGAATCGCGTGTCATTATGTGTCATGGTTGAATCCACTATATTAGTCGGGGATGGAGAGTATTAGTGTAGATGTGTGGTCATTATCCACCTTGTTTATTCTTGTAGACCTTATTGAATAGCCAATCCTACACTCCATGTATGATTGGTCGATCATTAGACCTTGTGCAGACCCAAGCCGGCCATATGTTGAAACTAGTACTCACACACTTAGATAGATGATTCTTGATTCTTGTACATGCCATGATCAGTTTTACTTGCCTTGTTCTAGCTCTAGATTTACAGCTTACCTTGCCATGATACTCACATGTATATTTCATGATTTTTTGTATATTCTTTCTATTTACTGCTACATTTTCAATATCGTCTAATTAGAACTGTTATTTGAGATTTGTGCTCGTTCCATCCTGACTGGATATGTTGACAATATTTTAGGAGTAGTTGTGCCCTCAGTTTTGGACTACAGGATGTTGCTAGATGGGGTGGTTCTCGGTATTCTTCATCGTGAGTTGTCTCTTAGGAGTTCTAGGTCTGGTAGTCATTTAGTTTGTTATTATTTCCTTCTGTTTTATTCTTGTCTCATTTGAACCTTGTAGTTTCTAGTTATTCTAGTGATATTGTTATTATTCTTGTCTCATCTTCCTTAGTTTTTGTGATGTGATACGTGTACCTTTATAGTTATGGATCTTTAGATGATGTAGTTAGTATTGGGTACTTGACAGAGCTCTACCGCCGATACTGCGGCGTAGGCTGGGCGTGGCCCACGTATTCGTACCGTATATCCGGGTGCGGGTCATGACAATCGGGACAACACCGTTAGGCACTAACTGAGGAGCGAAGTCTCCGAATTGTAAAGAGACGACATTAGCTGTCACCGTCTTCTAATCCTTTCGAAGGGTGATTGCTTTAGCGTTGATCAACTCCAATATTTTTTTCTTTGAGCACATAGCATGCCCTGGTTGGATGTCCCAGAAACCTGTGATACACATAATATTTAGGATTGTCAGTTTTACCTACTTTATCTGGCTGTTTGATTTTCGACAATTAAAGTTTACTGCTTTTGATCAACCAATAGAAGATGCTCATGATGTCATCGTCGTCGAAGGAATACTCTTCCTTAGGTTGTGGTGCTGCCCTCTGTGGAGGTGTTGTTGTTTTAGGTGATGACTGACCTATATTGATGGCTAAGGCTTCTTTGCCTTTACGATTTTTTTGGTGACTACTGCTGCTGGTAGCAAGGTGCTTATCTTTATCCAGATTAGGCATCGGAATGCCTAGTTGCTTGAACTTCTCAGCACTGTCTTTAGCTGCTCTGCCAGTTACTATGAAGGAACCCCAATCTTGAAATTGTGTTGGTCCTGTCCACATGCTAACGATAGGTAACAAGTTTGATTTGCTTGTTTCGATCGTCAATGCGTCCGGAGTACCTAGAGACATTTTGAGTGTCTTCCGTCGGAAGCGTTCGATGAAACGTTTAGCTGTTTTATTGGGCTTCTGTTTGATTTTGGTAAGGGCGGACATGGTCATGTCGTGAGTCCCTTCATAGAATCGTTCCAGAAACATCTATTTTAATATTATGAAGGATGTTAAGCAACCATCTGGTAGACTTCGGTACCAGTCATAGGCAACACCCGCTAAGCATCCGACGAAGACTCTGGTAAGTAGAGCATCATTTTGTTGGAGATAATCAGTTAACATCTCAAAGTGATTGATATATTAACTCGGTGATGTGTTATCGTCAAATAGCATTATGGTCAGTGACTTATATCTGAGCAGGAATGGAACTTCCTTCCACTCCATAGGATAGGGTTGTTTGATCCCTAACTGTTGCATTCCTTCCTTTTGTTTGAAAGCTTCGAACTGATTTTGCAGAAGCTTGACTGCCTCAAGGGGATCTCTTAATGCTTGAGGAGCAACAGATTGATTCGAAGGATTGGGAGGTGGAATTGCATTATAAGCACCACCTCCAGCACCAGAATGACTTAGAATAGCCTGTGCTTGAAGGTGTATGACGCCCGGGATAGTAGTATTTGGAAGAGACTGTGCTCCAAGACCAGTGTTGATATGCACAGAGCCTGCTACGTATTCTTGGGTTAGAATTGGATTCACAACTGGCGGAACAACATGTTGTCTCATGATCACCGTGTGCATGTTTGTAACCATGTTAGCCACAGCTTTTTGGTTGGCCTCCAGAGCAGTGATTCTTTGCTCTTGGCTAGCCGAACTGGAAGCGTCTTGCTCTTCGTTAGTCACGTAAGCAGACACTTATCTCGATATAGAAGATGAGCTAGTAGATAAGATGGTCTGATCAGAGTCTTCGCTATCAACGTCGAAGTCTAACAGACTGCTACCCCCAGGGTTAGAATCGGGAAGATTCCTTTGACCGAGGAAGTCTTGGTTGTAATTAGGAAGATTCTTTTAACCGAAGAAATCTTGGTTTCTTGATCTTGTATTTTTGTAGACCCCTTCAGTAGAGTCTAGGATCTGACTACGGATTTGTCGCCCTGAAGGTCATGACAAATTACGTCTCGGGCATCTTCCACCCTTAGTGCTACGAGATGTCATGTTAACTGAAGCGAATAGCAGTTCATCTTCATCCACCAAGATTTTATTGGAAGATCGGAAGTGATTGGGATATCAAGAATAGTTCAAACGGTTGAACACCACCTGTTTTGCTAGTTGGCAACAGCACTTGACGTCGACTTCATGTGAATGATAGTGATGTTTGTCATATGTGAACATATCATTGTCAATGTCACGCCCCAGAACCAGAATACTGGAGAGCGGGGGAATGACTCAGCCAGCTACGTATTACGGGCAGATGAATACCGTATAATACGATCAATACTGTCTACAAGACGAGGGGGGTGCATACTACATGAAAGTCTTCCTAGGGTCACTTCCCATCTATTGTCTCAATCATTCAAATAAGAAATAGAAATAGAGAACATGTGAGATAAAGCAGTAAGGCATCCCAAACGCTCTGTCAAAATGTTCTTGATATCTGGCTTTACAAAATATAGCCAGATTGATGTAGCAAAAGTATACACAATTATTATCAGCTGCAGCCTGACTTAGTTACAATTATATAAAAGTAAGTACAAGATAATTCGACTAACATGTCGGTGCCAAACGACAAAGTATAAAGTATTTAACAAAACGAGCGGGAAAGTAAGGAACCCACTCGAGTCCTCCTGCGATCATCCCTCTAGTGTTGACCATCTTGGAGGTAGAAGTAAGGTGGATCCTCGGGGACCGGCTCTAAATCTGGCCATGCAAAACGAGAGAGGTTAGACCTCTAATAGCAAGTACCACAAGGAAGCACGACATGAGAACTAAAACCAGTGATAAGAGTTAAGAATAAATAGATCTCTGCTTGCTACTGGGGTTCACATAACATCACGACACTTCGAACCAACTTCCCAACCAAATAAGGACAGAAGTTGACCCGTCATGCCCTGACATTCTGATCCTCTCAGTTAGTTAACAGAGTAGATACAGTACACCAACAAATCAATTTAAACGGCCATCCACTACTACGACTTGCTACTGTAAGTTCCAAGTTACCCTGAAAATATACAATAAGGATTCCTCAGTTCTTACTATGTGCAAGCAAGGCTAGTTTACCCAGTCAATCAATTGCGCCAATCATGAATTAGACGAGTCCCAACGGGACGCCCGTCATCAATATACCATATACAATAGATAATATAACCAGATAACGCTCCCTGCCCGTGTGGCAGATTTGCAGTATCTGTGGGGACCAACCGGCCTGTCGGGCACTACTAGTCCCAAGAGGGCTGCCATGTAAGAACTCAGGAATCCATTCTCTCCATGCAATCATTATTTTATTTGACTTAATAGTCTCTACGTTGAGTAAAATCCCATGCCGTGGATCATGGTCATTCAAATGAATACTTTCGTACGGGGTACGATATGCACAACTCTACAACGATGCCAGTGCGGTTAGGTTGTAGGTCTTACATAGTGTAATGCAACAATCAAAACTAACCACGGAGTAATCATGCCTTGACCATAAAGTACACATGCTATTTTTGTAAGATAGATAAATAAATAAATAAATAATTAATTAATTAATTAATTTGAAGCCTGCATGTGCCTGTATGCCAATATTCGGGATCGGCCAGTCGATCACAATAGTTCATAGTTCATATGAACGTGTCTCATTCATTCAATTCAATAAGACGACTAGCCAGTCTCTTAGTTCCAACTAGGAACGCATGATCAATTATTAGTCCAAGTCACAATCATTATCAATGGTGACAAGACATGAAAGTCAACAAGTATTCAGTGGGGTCGAGTCCATAACTCTCAGGTTTTAATTCCAGTCAATACCGGGTATCCATAAACCAATCAAGACACAGGACACGTTCTACACAACCATAGTATTAAAAATATTAACATGCCAAGATTACCGAGTTCATACAAAAAGGCGTAAGGATATAATAGGAGAATTATCATGCCAACATAAAGCGAATAAATTATAGAGCAATAGGAACACCAAGGTTAGATTACGCCACGGCTGATCTATGCCATGACTAGTCTACGCCCAAGCTTTACGCTCGGGCAACAATACGCGCGTAAAAAGCCTGCCTGCGTAAAAGCCTGCCTGCGTAACATAGAGTCGGGCGTAAAACTTGTCTTACGCCAAACTCTAGAAGAGTACGCGTAAACATAAAGTTACACGTAAAGGACGTACACTCAAATAAAGGAACAAGGTTGAGCGTAAAAGTGCTATGCGTAAAAAGTTACATGCGTAAAAGATCACATGCATAAAAAGTCAAGTTTTACGCATGCATGAGTGAGCGTAAAAAGTGATTCACGCTGGCACGAGTGATCGTGGGCGTAAAACTCAGTGTTACGCTAACACGTAACAACGTGGGCGTAAACTCAATATTACGCTTGCACGCATAACGTGAGCGTAAAAGCTAACACTACGCTGGCCCGCACAGCGTGGGCGTAAAACTCCTCCCGAACTCCAATTTCCATGGGACCTTCGTCCAAGCCAGAACTGTGACTTTCATAGGTCAAAATGGGGTAGAATGAGAAGCTCTACTACACGAAACTATCTATTTTCGAAAATATGCAAGTTTGGTAGATCAAAATCCATGGACAACCGAAAATACAACACTTAGATCTATAAGAAATGAGCCAAGGAAATCAAAAATGCTAAGTACTAAACTCTCTTAGAATCATGAGAGGAAGAATAATGAACCATAAAATATGGGTTCTCATATGGAGCAAGATGTACTTGCCTACGGTTGGTTGGTGGAGGAAGTAAATGAGGAAGAAGAAGAAGAGTAATGGTGAAGGAAAGTAATGAAGAGAGAGAGGGGGTTGGGGGCTTTAAATGAAAAGGGGGTTGGGTGGAGTTGGTCGGGTTCATGATGAACCAACATAAATCCGAAAATAGACCAACCTAGGCCGGACCTAAAGCAAGGCTAAAGCAGAAGAAAAATACAAAAAAATAAAATTACAGGAAATTAATTAATCATAAAATTAAAAGAATTCAAATACAGAACAATACATGATAAATATTAAATAAATACATTTAAGCAGTACATGCATTTAAAATACGTATTCTGGGAACGGGAAGTGACATCTCTACCCTTCTTAGAAAAATTTCGTCCTCGAAATTTCAAATCCAAGCAAGATAGGAATATCAAAACTAAACTAATCTAGGTACAAGAAACTTGAGCAAGCAATCATTCTTCAATGTTAACTAACAGATAACTTATCTTTATTAACAATCTACTATATCAAGTAGTTCTATCCATGGGGTGACAAGCATGAGGGGTTAAGACAATCAAGGCACACGAAAAGAAATATACCTTGTGGGTCAAACAGATGTGGATACCGTGATCGGATATCATCCTCACGTTCCCACGTTGACTCTCCTAATGAGTGATGACCCCAAGCAACCCAGACAAGGCTAATTGTTCGGTTCTTGAGTATCTTCTCTCTTCGGTCCAAAATAGATACAGGCTGTTCCTCGTAAGACAGGTTGGTACCAACAATCAACTCAGAATGATCAAGGATATAGCTTGGGTCCGATACATACCTTCGCAACTGAGATATATGAAATACGTCATGTACCTCTCGTAACGAAGGTGGAAGGGATAAACGATAAGCAACATCGCCTACCCTATCAAGGATAATGAATGGTTCTACGTATCTCGGACTCAACTTTCCGCGAACGCCAAATCTAATGACCCCACGGGTAGGTGAGATCCGCAAGAATACGTGGTCCCCAACAGAAAACTCTAGCGGCCTACGATGCTGGTCCGCCCAATGACGATGCCGATCTTGCGCAACTCGAAGTCGCTCTCTAATTCCTTTAACCACTTCAACCGTCTGAACAATCACCTCTGGACCTAACATCTTCCTTTCCCCGATATCATCCCATGCTAGTGGCGACCTACACTTCTTACCATATAGTGCCTCAAATGGCGCCATCTGGATACTGGCTTGATAACTGTTGTTGTATAAGAATTCGACTAAGTGTAGGTGGCTCTCCCAAGATCCTCCAAAATCTAGAGTGCAAGCTCGCAACATGTCCTCTAAGGTCTGAATTGTCCTTTCTGATTGCCCGTCCGTCTGGGGATGGTAAGCCGTGCTAAATCTCAACTTGGTGCCTAGACTATGATGCAAGCTTTTCCAGAAATGTGATGTGAAACGGGTATCTCTGTCTGACACAATACTGATAGGGACTCCATGCTGCCTAACTATCTGTTGCATATATAACTCTGCCAACTTTTCTGTAGATTGCCCTACTCTGAAAGGAAGAAAGTGTGCTACCTTTGTAAGTCGGTCCACTATTACCCAAATAGCATCTTTACCACTTGGCGATCTCGGTAAACCGGTCATAAAGTCCATTATGATGTGCTCCCACTTCCATTCCGGGATAGGAAGCGGTTGCAATAATCCAGCTAGCCTCTGCTGTTCTGCCTTCACTTGCTGACATACCATGCTATGGGAGACGAATCTATCTCCTTCTTTATTCCATTCCACCAGAAGTGCTGCTTGATATCTTGGTACATCTTGGTCCCTCCAGGATGTATAGAATACTGAGAACTATGAGCTTCTGTCATAACCTTCTGTCTGATATCTACACTAGGCACACATAGGCGCGATCCAAACCTAAGTGTACCATCTTCATGAATTCTTATCTTCTTCCTGAGTCCTGACTCACATTCTGTCCTAAGCTTCTGAATCCTTGGGTCCTGTGCCTGAGCTGCCTTGATCCTATCTACTAAGTCAGATTGAACTTGTAGACTTGTTAGAACTCCTACATCACTAGGAAGTATAACTTCTATGCCCATTTCCTGAAGGTCTTCTAGGATGTGCTTCTGTGTTGTCAACATAAATGCGCCGCCTCTTCTGCTAAGAGCATCTGCTACCACATTAGCCTTGCCTGGATGATACTGAAGCTCCACATCGTAATCCTTGATCAGTTCTAACCATCTTCTCTGTCTCATGTTTAGCTCCTTCTGAGTAAAGATGTACTTCAGACTTTTATGGTCTGTGTACATGTCCACTCGGTCACCATATAAGTAATGCCTCTATAGCTTCAAAGCGAATACTACTGCCGCCAACTCCAAGTCGTGAGTTGGATAATTCTTCTCGTGGTCTCGAAGTTGCCTAGATGCATACGCTATCACCTTTCCATGTTGCATGAGGACACATCCAAGTCCTTTACCTGACGCGTCACAATATACCGTAAAACCTTCGGGTCCAATTGGCAATGTAAGAATGGGCGCTGATATCAACTTCTGCTTCAAATTCTCAAATGATGTCTGGCATTCTGCCGACCAGACGAATGGCACATCCTTCCGTGTCAAGCGGGTCATGGGCGCTGAAAGTCTTGCAAAGTCTGATACGAATCTCCTGTAATATCCTGCCAATCCTAAGAAACTCCATACATCAGCTACGGTCTTGGGTACTGGCCAACTCTCTACTGCTTCTACCTTCTTGGGATCCACTGCTACTCCAGCTCCTGATATGATATGACCCAGAAATAAAATATGATATGTCCAAAACTCGTACTTGCTGAGCTTGGCATATAACTGGTTCTCTCTCAGAACCTGCAACACTTTCCTGAGGTGGTCTTCATGCTCCTTCTCACTAGCAGAGTATACGAGAATGTCGTCAAGAAACACAATGACAAACTGATCTAAGTATGGCATAAAGATGCGGTTCATCAAGTCCATAAATATTGCTGGAGCATTGGTCAAACCAAACGGCATTACCAAGAATTCATAATGCCCATACTTCGACCTGAATGCGGTCTTGGGAATGTCCTTCTTCCGAACCCTCACTTGGTGATACCCTGAACGAAGATCTATCTTGGAGAAAACTCTAGCTTTGCTTAACTGATCAAACAAGTCGTCGATCCTGGATAGTGGGTACTTGTTCTTCACTGTTGCCGCGTTAAGCTTCCTGTAATCAATACACAATCTGGATGATCCATCCTTCTTTCCTACAAGCACCACTGGTGCTGCCTATGGTGATATGCTAGCTTGGATGAACTTCTTCTCCTTCAGTTCCTCTATGTGCCGGTATACCTTGGCCTGTTTCGAATCCTCCATTCTGTAAACTCGATCTGATATCGGTTTAGTTCCAGGTGCCAATTCTATACTGAACTCAATATCTCTAACTGGTGGTAGCCCTGGAAGTTCTTCGGGAAATACATCTAAAAATTCTTCAACTACCTTCGGAACCTGGACTTCTTCTATTGCCGTTATTATTCCCTGCTCTTGCTGAGTTGCCTCTGATCTGACTAAGGTGAATATCTTCATGCCTGGAATATCAAAAGATATACTCCCTCTACGATAATCTATTGTCGCATGACTGTCTTTCAGCAAGTCCATGCCTAAGATAACGTCGAAATTTCCAACATAAAATTCTAACAACCGGGCGGGTAAGAAATGCCCGTAAACTAGAACGCTGCACGCTAGAATAACTCAACTAACTCCTACGAGCCCATTACCAGTGAGTATATTCAACCTCCTTGACAATGCCTCGAACTCCATTCCTAGCCGTGTCACAAATTGTGCAGATATAAATGAATGTGATACTCCTGAATCAAACAATGCTACTACGGGATATGAGGCGACGAGAATGTTACCTGCCACAACATCTCCCGATGCTAATGCCTCCTCCAAGGATAGAGTGAATGCCTGCCCTCGACCTCCTTGCTGGTTTCCATGCTGCGGCCTAGCCTGGTGCTGCTGCAGGCCCCTTCCTTGATGATGCTGGGGTGGTCTATGCTGGTGTTGCTGCATCGGCGGTTCCTGCTGCCGAAACATCTGAGCCTGTGGCATTAACGGACGCTGGGCCAATGGTCTCACTGCTACCGCTGGTCCTCGATACTGTCCTGCCCCTGGTGCTGGCAGAGCAGGAAACTGCTGCACTGGTCCTCCTGGCCTCGAATTCATAGGACATGTGGTAACCCGATGATCTGGATTTTCATATATCAAACACAGTCCGTTCAATGCCCAACACACATCTCTAGTGTGCCCTATCTTCCCACAATAAGTACAGCCCGCTGGGGGTTGCTGGTTCTTCCTCTGTTGCTGTTGCTGCTGCCTGGGTGGTGGTGCTGGCCGTCGCATTGCCACATCGTGAATGCGAATGCCAGGGGATGGTGTAACTCGGGGCGCTGCTCCCCCTCCTCCTTCCATCTGACTGTGGGATCTCTTCTGGCCTCCAGTCCTTGCCGTGATCCTCTGAATGGTGATCTCATGTCTTCGAGTTGCCGTCAATACTTCGTCAAAAGTCTTATAATTGTGCCCCTCTATCAATTGCAAGAGCTCAAGATGAAACCCTTGCTGGAACCTCATAGCCCTCTGGCTCTCCGTTGCTACCATCTCTGGGGCGAACCTACTCAATCTGCAGAACTCCGCTGCGTAAGCATCTACCGTCTTGCCGGCCTGCTTGAGGTTGATAAATTTCTGTTGTAGCTCAAACTGCACCACAACTCCATAGTACTTCATCTTGAATCTTGCAGTGAAATCGTCCCAAGCAACGGGACGTTTGATACCTACTTCTTCTGATTCCCATCAATCACGTGCGAGATCATGAAGTAGCAACTTCACCTGATCCATACGTTCTTCTGCCGGCACCTTAGCCGCTGTCAGAATAGCCTCAATATCCTTAAGCCATATATTTGCTGAAATAGCATCCTCCGTGCCCTCGAAACGACGGGGGTTGTACTTGCAACATATGGTTGATGCTCCTGAATCTGGCCTCGCCCCTCTTTCCAATGCCGTCTGCAATCCTTGGTTGAGTAGTACATTCTGCTCTTGTAACTGAGTATGCATGCACTGCTGGGCTAACATCTGGTGTTGCTGAGTAGCCATCATTCCTCTCATGATCTACAGAAGAGCCGGTGTGTCCATTTCTGCAGGGGTAGGTAGAACTGTTGATGGTGGTGGAACCTCTGGATACTGCGATCCAGCTGCTTCTTCTACTATCACTTCTTCTTGAATAGTCTTTTGAGTTAGTACTGGCCCTTGCTGCTGACCAACCTGGTCAGGTTGTCCATGTTGCCCTTGTTGATGTTGTCCAGCTCTGACAGATGCGGACGAAGTGTCCCTAAGAAAAGGGACAAGAGAACAATCAAACGACCGGACTTGAAGGATCAATGAAGTCAAAGGATACTGGAATGTCAAGCTGGAGTTGAGAATCGACGAATCATGAGATCAAGGGGGTACATGTGTGATTGAGACATCCTATAAATTAAAATACCCCCACAAGTCTGAAAAGAGACCTGCATGGGCCACCACTAAAACCTTGTCACGCCCCAGAACCAGAATACTGGAGAGCGGGGGAATGACTCAGCCAGCTACGTATTACGGGTAGATGAATACCGTATAATACGATCAATGCTGTCTACAAGACGAGGGGGGTGCATACTACATGAAAGTCTTCCTAGGGTCACTTCCCATCTATTGTCTCAATCATTCAAATAAGAAATAGAAATAGAGAATATGTGAGATAAAGCAGTAAGGCGTCCCAAACGCTCTGTCAAAATGTTCTTGATATCTGGCTTTACAAAATATAGCCAGATTGATGTAGCAAAAGTATACACAATTGTTATCAGCTGTAGCCTGACTTAGTTACAATTATGTAAAAGTAAGTACAAGATAATCCGACTAACATGTCGGTGCCAAACGGCAAAGTATAAAGTATTTAACAAAACGAGCGGGGAAGTAAGGAACCCACTCGAGTCCTCCTGCGATCATCCCTCTAGTGTTGACCATCTTGGAGGTAGAAGTAAGCTGGATCCTCGGGGACCGGCTCTAAATCTGGCCATGTAAATCCAGAGAGGTTAGACCTCTAATAGCAAGTACCACAAGGAAGCACGACATGAGAACTAAAACCAGTGATAAGAGTTAAGAATAAATAGATCTCTGCTTGCTACTGGGGTTCACATAACATCACGACACTTCGAACCAACTTCCCAACCAAACAAGGACAGAAGTTGACCCGTCATGCCCTGACATTCTGATCCTCTCAGTTAGTTAACAGAGTAGATACAGTACACCAACAAATCAATTTAAACGGCCATCCACTACTACGGCTTGCTACTGTAAGTTCCAAGTTACCCTGGAAATATACAATAAGGATTCCTCAGTTCTTACTATGTACAAGCAAGGCTAGTTTACCCAGTCAATCAATTGCGCCAATCATGAATTAGACGAGTCCCAGCGGGACGCCCGTCATCAATATACCATATACAATAGATAATATAACCAGATACCGCTCCCTGCCCGTGTGGCAGATTTGCAGTATCTGTGGGGACCAACCGGCCTGTCGGGCACTACTAGTCCCAAGAGGGCTGCCATGTAAGAACTCGATAATCCATTCTCTCCATGCAATCATTATTTTATTTAACTTAATAGTCTCTACGTTGAGTGAAATCCCATGCCGTGGATCATGGTCATTCAAATGAGTACTTTCGTACGGGGTACGATATGCACAACTCTACAACGATGCCAGTGCAGTTAGGTTGTAGGTCTTACATAGCGTAATGCAACAATCAAAACTAACCACAGAGTAAACATGCCTTGACCATAAAGTACACATGCTATTTTTGTAAGATAGATAAATAAATAAATAATTAAATAAATAAATAATTAATTAATTAATTAATTAATTTGAAGCCTGCATGTGCCTGTATGCCAATATTCGGGATCGGCCAGTCGATCACAATAGTTCATAGTTCATATGAACGTGTCTCATTCATTCAATTCAATAAGACGACTAGCCAGTCTCTTAGTTCCAACTAGGAACGCATGATCAATTATTAGTCCAAGTCACAATCATTATCAATGGTGACAAGGCATGAAAGTCAACAAGTATTCAGTGGGGTCGAGTCCATAACTCTCAGGTTTTAATTCCAGTCAATACCGGGTATCCATAAACCAATCAAGACACAGGACACGTTCTACACAACCATAGTATTAAAAATATTAACATGCCAAGATTATCGAGTTCATGCAAAAGGCGTAAGGATATAATAGGAGAATTATCATGCCAACATAAAGCGAATAAATTATAGAGCAATAGGAACACCAAGGTTAGATTACGCCACGGCTGATCTATGCCATGACTAGTCTATGCCCAAGCTTTACGCTCAGGCAACAATACGTGCGTAAAAAGCCTGCCTGCGTAAAAGCCTGCCTGTGTAACATATAGTCGGGCGTAAAACTTGTCTTACGCCAAACTCTAGAAGAGTACGCGTAAACATAAAGTTACGCGTAAAGGACGTACACTCAAATGAAGGAACAAGGTTGAGCGTAAAAGTACTATGCGTAAAAAGTTACATGCGTAAAAGATCATATGCGTAAAAAGTCAAGTTTTACGCATGCATGAGTGAGCGTAAAAAGTGATTCACGCTGGCACGAGTGATCGTGGGCGTAAAACTCAGTATTACGCTAACACGTAACAACGTGGGCGTAAACTCAATATTACGCTTGCACGCATAACGTGAGCGTAAAAGCTAACACTACGCTGGCATGCACAGCGTGGGCGTAAAACTCCTCCCGAACTCCAATTTCCATGGGACCTTCGTCCAAGCCAGAACTGTGACTTCCATAGGTCAAAATGGGGTAGAATGAGAAGCTCTACTACATGAAACTATTTATTTTCGAAAATATGCAAGTTTGGTAGATCAAAACCCATGGACAACCGAAAATACAACACTTAGATCTATAAGAAATGAGCCAAGGAAATCAAAAATGCTAAGTACTAAACTCTCTTAGAATCATGAGAGGAAGAATAATGAACCATAAAATATGGGTTCTCATGTGGAGCAAGATGTACTTGCCTACGGTTGGTAGGTGGAGGAAGTAAATGAGGAAGAAGAAGAAGAGTAATGGTGAAGGAAAGTAATAAAGAGAGAGAGGGGGTTGGGGGCTTTAAATGAAAAGGGGGTTGGGTAGAGTTGGTCGGGTTCATGATGAACCAACATAAATCCGAAAATAGACCAACCTAGGCCGGACCTAAAGCAAGGCTAAAGCAGAGAATAAAAGCAGAAGAAAAATACAGAAAAATAAAATTGCAGGAAATTAATTAATCATAAAATTAAAGGAATTCAAATACAGAACAATATATGATAAATATTAAATAAATACATTTAAGCAGTACATGCATTTAAAATACGTATTCTGGGAACGGAAAGTGACAGTCAACTATCAAGATCATTCTAGAAAAGCTAGGGTAATTCAAGCGGTCAAACGCTCACCGTTTGGCTGTAGTACAGCAGCACTTGATTACGATTTCATGATACTGGTTACAGTAATGTTCAGTCTGTGGAGTCATCGCTGCACGAGATGCATACGTCATCTTCCACTTTTGTACAATAAGTTCACGGAGATCCGGTACAGTAATAGAAAAAGAAGAAGAAGAAGAAGAAGAAGGAGGCATACTTTACCTTATTACATTAGGAATATGATGCCTATTCCTAAGCTTTTGTATTCCCTACGTGTACAGAGCAGTGCTAAGTTTATAGCATAAGCGAGTAGGTTCTGGCTCTTATAAGCCTTTACTGTACACGAATTAGTGATTGGCGCCGACTGTACTGGAGTCTTCTGGTGCGCCATCTGATTCATTTCTGTTTGGCACCTATTGAGATAGGTGCGCATGTCAACATCTAGTCCCACTTAGTTGTTGTTCTGTGACACTTACAATCTTCCCTGTTCTGTCCTTGATATGCGCAGAGTAGGGAAGTTATGGCTCTGGCCTGATTAGCTCGGAATAGCCTTGCACCAATCAGATTATTGTAGAGTAAGCAAGATGCCTTGGTACTCTGTGCGCATTGGAAAACGCATTTGGCACGATGCCTATGGGCAGAAGGAAGTGAACTCTAAATAGAACCTACTTTTTGGGAAGTAGAGTTCTTGTTCAGAGATGCAACGTTGGCACTGATTGGTGCAAAGGCACAATCAAGTGAGGTTTCCGCCAAGTCCAGGACTGCAGAAGAGTAAAGAATGAACATATGACGCTTTCCTTTGACTTGAGTAGCACCAGTAGTAATTGGCACGGCATTGGACTTTGGTGTCCAAATGGCATGCGCCTTGTTTTGGGCAGCAGCAGTGGTGGCACACTTAGCAGAAGTGCGCTTGACGTCCCGGGTGCCAATCAGATGTTCGTAAGCAGTTTGGTCGAATTCGACGACCAAGGTCCCTTGCGTTGTGCCGACTGACACAATATCGCATTGAGTTATCACCTTCTTATCGGAGGAGACAATCGTCCCTAACAGAGTCGCCATTTTGTTTATAAAAATAAAATTTTAGATACAAACTAAGAAAAGAAGAAAAGTACAATTGATTTTCGGAAAAGTACAACTATAAGAATCTGATCAGAAGACGATCACTTTATCCTTTGGACTGTGCAATGTTGGAGGAGAAAAGCTCTTGAACGTGCTGCCGCAACTTCTCGAGCGATTATGATCATTAGTGATGCCTTGAAGAGTGATTTTGAACTCTATTTATAGAGTTTTGGAAATAATTGTCAAATGGTTACACTAATTGGCGCGCAATGACCCAGTCGCACGAGCGTTTAGCTTAACTACATATGACGCATGGCATTCTGTGAGAGAAGTGCGCTTGGTTGTAGGCAGTGTTGTGTGTATGTTCTTCGAGATTTGCGGCTTGCATGCCACGTCATCTAACTACTTTTGGATGATAATTGACTGATTGGCACCAGTACGTGAATGGCACGAACCATTGATTGGCGCCAACTATGGAAAGTACTGAGTGTGAAGAGCTTAATCACTTTGCACCATTCATGAATGGCGCGAAGAAACAAACGGCCGTCATTATGACGGGTCTAACAAAATTTTATCAAGCACTGCACGCTCGAGATTCGAAGAGATCGACTAACGTATTGTCAGTCATAATGACTGACAGATTAGCTTTTTGAAGAAGATTGCCATATGGCAGCCTGTGCGATCTGAAAGTGGCACGAATTGGTGTTGGGCGCTATTAGGCACTGGGCGCCATCTGATGAATGAATTCCAGCACCATTTGTAAATGACGCTATGAACTGTCTTGATATATTTTAAGCTTCTACAACTACCCAACGTAGACAACTTATATGTATTCGAGATGGACTGGAGTCCAATTGATACGTAGCTGGCATGTATACGATCTCCTAGTCCTACGTATTTTGGGACTGTGGCGTTACACTATCCACAATAACAATAATTGGTATTTTTCACATACCTACTAAGCATTTTCCCTTCCGACTCACTAAACAATCAATAAACGAGCAATGATACAACACGTCATATCGTGTCACAATCGTGTCTCAACAGGATATAAACACAATGATGAATAGCATTATAATGTACTAAGAACATAAAACAATAGTGTACTTGCCTCGAGTTAGTTGTAGATGACATGTGACTTGATCATATTAGCACAAAATAGGTTCAGCTAACAAAACTATGCCAGCATCCTCTAATGATGGAACATACTATTCCGTTGAGTCCAAAACGGTCAAATTAGTCTAGGATTAGTATGAAGAAGTCCAAACAGAAAATATTTCATTAGTCACGATCATGATAAATCCAATCTAGTAGAGCATTTGTGTAATGAAAAGGAAATTCTTAATAAAAATACTTATTTAGAAAAATATTTTTAACTAGTTAATTTTTTTTTATTATAAATAACTTAGATAGAAACGTTCAAAAATCAACTAAATCATTTTAGGCAAAAATCCTTAATTTTGGCAAACTATAATTTTTGATCAAAACTAAAATTAAAAATAAGATAAAATACTATAATATATTTTTAGGGTTTTAAATTCAATTTGAAACTATAGATGTAGGGCCATGCCGAAACTATATCATTTTCCCCCCAAATATATATAGTGTATATATATATATATATATATATATATATATATATATATATATAATAATAAAAAGAATGCTGCTCCTCTTCTCCGTGAGCTCTCCCCCCCCGGGAGCTTTCTCCCCGCCGCTAGCCGGCGCTCGGAGACTCGCCCCCTTTCTCTCCCTCACCCCGTCCCCTCATGGATCCCTCCCTCTCCTCCTTTCCCCTCCCCGCCGGTGTTCGTCGTTCCATCCCTGGCCAGGCGATCGCCTCGACCTGGTCTTCCCCTCCGCCTCCTCTTCTGCCCTCTCTCGCCCGGCCCCTCCTCCCTCTCACCCCTTTCCTTTCTTTCTCCCCCACCCGACCCATCCCCGTTGCTCCGCTTCCTCCCCAGCCACTCTCGGGTTCTCCGACCTTTCCCCCCTCCTATCCACCAGCCCCAGCCCCCCTCTATTTCTTCTTTCAGTCGCGTTCCTCAGGCCCCTCCAGCTAGTCGTTCCCCCCCATTCGAGCTATGTTCCCGGAGGGGTCCGAGCCCCCCACCTGGGCCGGTAGTTCCCTGGCTGTCGACCCTCGATTGAACTACCCTTCCTTCGTTCAATTTTCAAACGGAGCCACGGTTTCCTCGGGTTGGGAGCCCTCCTGCGGTGCAAGCCTCGGGTCTCCCAACGGCCAGTCCCTCGTGCTTGCTGCCCGCAGCTCCCCTCACGAGGTGGCCCCACCTACTCACTCATACCCCTCGCGTAATACGGCTCCTCTTTCAGATTCCTTTAGTGGGTCCCACCAGGCTCAGCTGGCTTATTACGCATATCCATCCCATTACTCTGGGTCTTACGCTGGCCCTTCTCCTATTGACCAGCGCTTTTCCGGGCCTACCCCCGGTTCCCTCGCGTACTCCCTCTTTTACGCGGACATGGCCTCTCCCTCCCCTGTGTTTTACGCAGGCTCTCAGGCCTTCGCGTCTTACGCACCTCCTCCTCCCCCTCCACCTCCATCCTCCACCCTCCACCTCTATCCCCCACCCCCGTCTACTTCCCTGATCCCTTCTCTCGCATCCCAGCCCCCCTCTCCCCTCGGCAGCATCGTCGCTCCTCCCTGGGCCTTCCACCACCGGATCCTCGGTGCCCTGCTTGAGCCTTGAGCCCTCCGGCCAGGAGGCCCCCGCTCCTCTCGTCCCTCCGGCCATTCTTCCCTCTATTCCGACGGCCTCGGTCGATCTGGGCGGTACCGGTGCGGCACCCCTTCCCAGTGCGATTCAGCTCGTGCCCCCCTTCCTATCCCAGCGGCTGTGCCTCCCTCCGTGAGCGGGAAGATCTCCTCCCCGCCCCCGGCCGCCTCCGAAGCTGTTCCCGTCCCCTTCCCGGACAGGTTGCCTCAGGCAGTCTCTGTCTACCCCAACACTGCCCCCTGTCGTCCTCGATACCTGTACCGAGCAGATTCCTCTTCGCCCCAAGCAGATTCCTCCTTGCCCCGAGCAGATTCCCCCTTTGCCCGGTGTAGCTCAGGTGTCCTACGCCACCAAGCTTCGCCCGGATTTAGCGTCAGCGAAGGGACTCCTTCTCCCTGACGTCGATCTTTCGGTCATTGTGTATTCCCTGGATTCTCCAGTGCCATTAGTCCCCTTCACCAATTTGGAATTGATCTCTTTATCATCCTCTTTCCCCCACACCTTCATCCTCAAATTTTCGTCGGGCTGCCCCAAACTCTCCAGGGTGCAGGAGATGATAGCCGGATGGAAACTTTCGACAGAGTACCGTATTGTCCCCCTCGATCCTAGACATATTCTCCTCCACCTCTCATCCGACCTCGACCATAGGACCGTATGGTCCAAAGGCACGTGCAGGATTGACTCCCACCAGATGAAGATCGTCAAGTGGTCAGCCAGCTTTAGTACCAAAGAAGACTCAGCAAAGGTCGTCGCCTGGGTAACCCTGCCTAACCTACCCCTCATTTGCTTTGTCCCAGCGGCGCTTAGGCGTATTGCCAATTCATTCGGAACGTATGTGGCCACGGCCCCCGAGACTAGCAACCTCACCAAGGCTCACTATGCTAAAATCTGTGTGGAACTCAATCTCACATCCGAACCACCCAATTTCATCTCGATCGAGCTGGGCAACCAAACCCACACCCAATAAATCCTCTACGACAACCATATTATGTTCTACAACCACTGCCATCTAAGAGGTCACCTCCCAAAGCACTGCCACCGTAGCCATCCAGAACTCAAGAAAAAATCAGGCCAGAACGACAAAGCGCCTACCGAGGAGAGGACACCTAAGGCACCCCTTCTTCCTCTTCCAAACTCACACATACGATTCAGCTCCAGCGACGGCAAGGCAGACATAAGCGAACCCACTAGCAAAGCAGTGATCCCCTTCAACTCCCAAGCCCTCACCCTCTCCAACCAATTCGATGCTCTTGATTCGGGGGACACAGAATCCCCAACGGAGCCAGCGTATGACAATCGTGCCCTCACCGAAATCCAAGACCTCACTCTCTCCAACCAATTCGACGCTCTTGATACGGGGGATACGGAGTCCCCAACGGAACCAGCGTATCCCCCAGCCCAGGAGGGGGTAGAGACGACCACCGACAACATCGAAGCAGATCATAAACTAGCTAACGAAGACCCTGTTGAAGAAGCACTTGCTATCCTAGGACCAAACCTAGTACGAAGAGGACAACAGGTGCAAGCCGCAGGTTACCCTCTACAGCAATCAATCCTTCTGATTGGGAGTGCCAGTGACTCCCTAGTTATCCCCCCAGAGTACCCCATCCTGGACTCCGTCGGGGAATCGATCGGCCCCCACTCGGACCCACACGAGCACTCTAACCGCGACCACCCCACCTCGACAAAGGCAGAAGCATCAACCTCGTGCGGGGTCAACGTCAAGCAAGGAACCGCCGAGACCACAACCATCCAAACTAGATCCGCCGCCAAGCGGAACAAAAAAAACCCTCCCAACTCTTTAATGCTTAACATCCTATCCTGGAATGTCCGTGGTCTGGGGAACAAACCCACATTAAGGAGAATTTTCAGCCTTCAAAAAATCTATAAAATTGACATCCTAATTATTCTTGAACCCAAAATCCCCACCAAAAGACTTAAATCCATCCAATTGCAGCTGAGCCTCCCTACGGCCATAGCAGACAGAAATGATATTTGGATCCTCGGCGAAGGACGTCAACATCGGGATCATCCAGGAATCCCGGCAGACCCTCTCCTGCTGGCTGGAACATCCCATGCTCCCTGAGCACGCTATCCTCTCCGCGGTCCATGGAAGCTGTGATATCACTGAGCAGAAGAAACAACTTTGGAGCGATCTCTTCGACATACACCTGCACCATATCAACTCTCCTTGGCTTTGCATTGGAGACTTTAATGCGGTTACCTGCAGAGAAGAGAAAACCGAAGGCCGTCCGCCTCCTATCCCAGCCATGCAAGACTTCAATAACTTCATCTTCAATGCTCATCTTGTCTCCATCCAGTTTACTGGCAATGCTTTCATATGGTGCAACATGCAAGAAGGTGACCGCCGCCAATATTCCCGTCTCGACAGAGCCCTCACGAACGACCTCTGGAACGGAATGGGGATCACCTCCAGCCTATCTCATCTCAACTCCTCTGAATCCGATCATGCCCTCTGCTGGTGAAAATTAAAAGTAATACCAACCCTCCCAAAAAGAACTTTTAATTCCTCGAATTCTGGACCGAGCACCTCCAATTTTTGGGTATCGTCGCGGAAGCATGGAATCGAGAGGACTCACCCGATCCCCTATCCCGGGTGAGCAACATGTTGGCCCATTGGTCATATGGTCAGCCTGATTTTAATAACTGATCAAACTCTGTCTGGATATACAAAGCTAGTTGGGACATCTCGGTTTCTTGGACATAAGCAAGATTGGCTATCCACTCCGTTCAAGACTGAAGATCTGTTTGCCTACTCGAGTCTGTATTTCCTATGTAATGTAATTTTTATTTTATTTGAGTCTAGGAATATGTTGTACACCGAGTCGTACTGGCAAATAGGCTATCCCAAAATAGTTCAAAATGTTTTTAAAATGACCTATCAAAATGTTTACAAAAAGGTTTTCAAAAAGGTTTTCAAAAATCACCAAAACCTATTTTTAAAACCCTAACCTAACCCTGACAGAACTCGGCCAGAGTTCGGCCAGAGTTCGGCCAGAGTTCGGTTAGTGGCCATTGTGATTTTGAATCTCTGAAACTTGGTCCTCCTGCAGTTGCGGATTTGACCGAGATTTGCTCAAAGAGTTCTGCCCGAATTCTGCCCGAATTCTGACAGAAGTCTGCCTTTGGAACTCCTATAAATAGAGAAGGATTTCGATCATTTCAACTCACTCATTCACTTTTAATCTTCTCTCTATCTAAAGCTTTCAGTCTTCCAAAGAGTTTTCTAGAGCTTTCAGTTTCAGATCCCAAGCCAGTTACAATCCTATAGTCAATTTGCCAGTGCGGTACGGTCTAGAAGTTTCTGAGAGATTGTAATCAGAAGGCTTGATTGAAGAATACCTCTTCACATTTGAAGTTGGACAAGTTCTTCGTATCAAATCTCGCGTTGTAGAAGTTGCAAGAACTTCGTAAGAAAACTTACAGTTTTTCCAATAGTGGATTCAACTGGTAGCAAGAGTTCTACCGACTGGATTAGTCCTCAACAGAGGGATACCAGTATACATCGCTGTCTTTGCGTTTGCTCTCTTAACTCTGCCTTTACATTATTTCAGTTGTGATTAATATTCTGTGATTGTGCTGCTAACATTTTTATTTAGCATTATTCCGCTGCCAACTCTATTCACCCTCCCTCTAGAGTATTACGCTTTACTATTTCGTTCCTACAATTGGTATCAGAGCGGGTGTTACAGGTAAAGCAAAGGTAACAGTACAATTATTTATTCATTTTAATTAACTGTTATATAGATCACAGTACAACACATGGCAACTGTGAAATTCACAAGTGAAGGCCAGGCCACAAACAGACCTCCACTGTTTGATGGTACAAATTATACATATTGGAAAACACGGATGAGTTTCTTCTTGAAATCTCTTGATTTTGATTTATGGTCCATTGTTCTTGATGGCTCTCAAAAGCCACCTCGTATAAATGTTGATGGAGTTTTAGTTGAAAAACCCCATAGCAGATATACAGAGGAAGAAAAGAAAAGGGCCAGTCTTGACGCACGTGCCATTAATGCTCTCTTTTGTGCTTTAGACAGAACTGAATTTAACAGGGTGTCTATCTGCACAACGGCCAATGAAGTATGGAAGCTACTCGAAGTCACACATGAAGGCACGACTCAAGTCAAGGAATCTAAAGTCAGCAGACTTACTCAAGAGTACGAGGCGTTCAAAATGAAGCCCAACGAAACAGTCACACAAATGTTCGAGAGATTCTTGGATATTGTAAATCCTTTGTCCTCACTAGGCAAAGATTACAGTAACCATGAAAAGATTTGCAAACTCCTGCGAGCTCTCACCAAGAACTGGATTCCAAAGGCTACTGCAATCATTGAAAGGAACGACCTTACAACTATGTCCCTCGAAGTACTCATGGGTAAGCTACTCACTCATGAACTGGAGCTACAAGATTTTGAAGAGCCTGCACCAAAGGAGAAGACTATCGCCCTCAAGGCTCAGCACAGAAAAGCTGCTGAAGATGACTCAGATAGCAGTGGATCTGATACTGAAGATCAAGCTCTCCTAGCAAGGAAGTTCAAAAGATTCATGAGACATGAGAAGAGAGTCAAAGAGAACAACAACAACAACTGGTACCAAGAAGATGCTGTCTGTTATGGCTGCAAGAAGAAGGGACACATGAAGAAGGATTGTCCCACAAACTCATCATCGAGCAAGAAGAACAACATGTATAAAAAAGGGAACCTGAAAAGATCAACATCTCGAAAATATGCCAACACCAGCATATGGCATGAGAGTGAAGCCAGCGACTCAGAAGACGAACACTCAGAGGACGCTGCAAATGTATGCGTCATGGCAACCGATCAGGTACCTACTGAACCTGTAGAAACTTATGATGACTTCACCTTTGAGCAATTAGAAGATGCCTTCAGTGACCTGATGACTGATTACAGGAAACTGCGTAGTAAGTATCAGACCTCTAAGAAGGTACTCAAAGAGTACAAAAGTGAAATAGGTAGACATATCGACCTACTAGCTGAGGTTAGAAATAATGTTAGTGAGTCTGGTGAGCTTTCTTCAATAAAGCTCTTATTACACGAGACTACCAAGTCATCTGAAGAGAAAGACAAAATTATTGACCAACTCAAGGAAGAACTTTCTATAGAGAAGAAAAGTCTTCAATGTGCACAAATCAGAATGGAATCACTTACTTCTGATTATACTAAGTTGTATGACACTTCCAAAAGATTGGAAATTAGGTTAGGAAAACAGCCTGAGCCTGCTGCTTCCTACCCTAACACGTGTCACTTACCGAGAAATCAGAACATTCCCAAGCCAAACACTGTCAGACCTAACCCTATCAAACCTTTACCCCAAAAGGTCAAGCCCAAACAAGATTATAGGTATGCTTTCTTCTATACTAGAAAACCCAAACCTACCAACCATTCACACCACTCAGCTTTCAACACTCGACATGCACAATATCATTATTGTGGCCACATTGGTCATATATTATCTGCATGTAGAATGAGAAAGCTTGTAGATCTAAATGTTTATGCTTGGATACCTAAAGCTAACAATTCAGGACCCTACAAAAAATAGGTACCAAAGGTTTCATCTGTAAACTGTTTTGTAGGTGGAACACCCTTCACATGCTAGAAGCAAATGGATCCTCGACAGCGGTTGCTCACGGCATATGACCGGTGACGCTACCCTATTTGCAACACTGTCGAAGAAAAAGAAGGAAGGCTATGTCTCCTTCGGTAATAATTTTAAAGGGTATATTATTGGTATCGGTGATGTTGGTAAGTCTCCCTATTCTGTAATTAAGGATGTCTGTCTGGTTACCGAGTTGAAACATAACCTACTCAGCATAAGTCATCTAGCTGATCATGGTTATGGCATTAACTTTGGCAAAGACAAATGTACTATAGTTGATAGCTCAACTGGTAGTATTATCTTTGAAGGTATCAGGGAAGACAATATATATGTTTTCTATTTGTTAGAAGAAACTAACATTTCAGGTAGATGCTTAATGGCCAAGAGTGATGAGAGTCAACTGTGGCATATGAGACTCGGTCATGCTAATATGGATACAATATCAAGATTATCCACAAAGAAGCTAGTACGCGGTTTACCGGACATTACATTCAAGAAGGATTCGGTATGCAGTCAATGTGAAAGGAACAAGGCTACCAGATCCACTTTCAAGTCAGTAAACGCAGTATGTACTACTAGACCTCTACAATTGCTTCATATGGACTTATTTGGTCCTAGCGGAGTTGCTAGCCTCGGAGGTAAACTTTATGCTTTCGTAATTGTAGATGATTTCTCTAGATACACGTGGGTATATTTCTTGACACGCAAGAATGATGCATTATCCGAATTTGTCGCCTTTTGCAAGAAAGTTCAGAATGAAAAAGGTTACATGATCACTCGCATTAGAAGTGATCATGGTGGCGAATTCGAGAATGCTAATTTTGAGTATTTTTGTGACACACACGGTTTTATTCATGAGTTCTCCTGCCCTAGGACTCCACAACAAAATGGAGTTGTGGAACGTAAGAACAGAACTCTAACCGAAATGGCCAGAGTGATGTTAAACCAGTTTAGTCTACCCAAATATTTCTGGGCTGAAGCTGTCAACACAGCTTGCTTTGTTCTCAATAGAGTTCTAATTCGACCCAAATCGAAGAAGACTCCATTTGAGTTATGGTTTGATAGAATTCCTTCAGTTTCATACTTTAGAATTTTTGGTTGTAAATGTTTTATTCTTAACACAAAAGACAATTTGGGAAATTTGATGAAAAGGCCGATGAAGGTATATTTTTAGGTTATGCGGCTAAGAGCAAAGGATACAGAGTCTTCAACAAACGTACCATGATTATCGAAGAGTCAATCAATGTCACCTTTGATGAATTAAATCAAATGACGATTGATGACAATGACGAAGATACATCTGTACCAAGCTCAACTCCAGCTGATTCTCAACCAAGCTCTGCACTAGCTGAACCTCCTAGAGAAGATCCATGAACCAGCTACCTTCAGAATGAAGCAAAAAGGTTGAAATTTACAGCAAATCATACAAAGGATTTGGTAATTGGTGATATTACCAAGGGAGTAAGTACTCGTACATCCTGTAGAGATATTGTTTCTAGTGTTGCATTTATTTCACAGCTAGAACCCAAAACTATTGATGAAGCATGTAGTGATAGTTTTTGGATAGATGCTATGCAAGAGGAATTAAACCAATTTGAACAGAATCAAGTTTGGGAACTTGTTTCCAGGCCTATTGATCATCCGATCATTGGCACCCGTTGGGTATTCCGAAACAAACTGAATGAGAATGGTTTAGTGACTCATAATAAGGCTCGACTCGTAGCTCAAGGATACAATCAGGAAGAAGGTATCGACTACGATGAGACTTATGCCCTAGTTGCGAGATTAGAATCTATTCGCATGTTATGTGCATTTGCATGTTTTCATGATTTCAAACTTTTTCAAATGGATGTGAAGAGTGCTTTTTTAGATGGTTTTATAAAAGAAGAAGTTTTTTGTAGCACAACCTCCGGGTTTCATAGATTTCAAAAATCCTGACCATGTTTTCAAGTTGAAGAAAGCTCTATACGGTTTTAAAACAAGCCCCTCGTGCTTGGTATGATCGTCTAAGCTCTTTTCTACTTGACAATGGCTTTTCAAAAGGAAAGGTTGGCACTACACTGTTTATTAAATCTTTTAATGGCAAGCTGCTTTTAATTCAAATCTATGTTGATGATATCATATTTGGATCCACTGATGAATCTCTTTGTCAAGAATTTTCTAAGTGTATGCAGAATGAGTTTGAAATGAGCATGATGGGAGAGCTGAAATTCTTTCTCGGATTGCAAATCAAACAAACTGATAATGGGACATTCATAAATCAAGCCAAGTACATAAAAGACTTGCTAAAGAAGTTCGATCTGGACAATGTCAAACCTATTGGCACTCCGATGGCAACTTCAACAAAGCTTGATTCAGATGAACAAGACAAGCCAGTCGACACACGTAAGTATCGAGATATGATTGGTAGTTTACTTTATTTAACTGCTAGTCGTCCAGATATAATGTTTAGTGTTTGCCTGTGTGCACGTTTTCAAGCTAACCCAAAGGAATCACATCTGTCCGCAGCTAAGCGTATCTTCCGATACCTTAAAGGCACTTCTTCTGTTGGCTTGTGGTATCCCAAAACTAAGTCCTTTGACCTTATTGGTTATTCGGATGCAGATTTTGCTGGATGCAAAGTTGATAGAAAAAGTACAAGTAGCACATGTCATTTCTTAGGCAAAGCTTTAGTCTCTTGGTTTAGTAAAAAGCAAAATTTTACAGTCCTATCAACAACAGAGGCTGAGTACATCGCCGCAGGACGTTGTTGCGCTCAGATTTTATGGATGAAACAAACCCTAGAAGACTATGATTTATTTTACACACATATTCCCATTTTCTGTGATAACACGAGCACTATTAATTTGACTAAGAATCCAGTATGTCACTCTCGTACTAAACATATCGAGATTAGACATCATTTTCTTAGAGATCATCATCAAAATGGAGATATAAACCTTGTGTACATAGATACTGAAAATCAATTAGCTGACATCTTCACTAAACCTCTAGCGGAAGATCGTTTCAATTATTTACGTCGAGAATTAGAAATTTTGGACGTCAATAATATTAATTGATTATGCTTTATGATTATATCTCAATACGCAAAAACTGTGTTAGAGACAAGCCAATAAAGAGTCTGTCTGTCACCACAACTACGGTTGAAGCGAAGCGGTATTTAAGAGTTCTCCGGTAAACCTCCGCCAGCTGGGACAGTACTCCTACAGCTAATCTGAGACAGTCGTTGTGTAAAGACATTTAATTCATAAAATATTATTAATTATGTTATTTGAAGGCTAAAATAACTAATCTTTGAATTAAATATTTGAAATGAGACAATGAAAAAGAAGTGGCAAAAATCAACTTTGAAAACCTTAGGCGAATTCGGCCAGAGCTCTGACCGAATTCGGCCCGAGTTCGGTTGAGGGTATCTGTGTATATATCCAGAATCCGAGAGCTTCTTCTCTTTCATTGCTTCCAAATCAATTCAAACAGCAGCAGCAGCCGACCCGAGCCTTCAAACCCTAGCTTTTCACCAATCTTTTCCTTCCAATCTACTTGGTAAAATCTCTCCAAAATTTGGAATCGTGCGGAGATCGATATTCTCTACAACATATCCTAATTTCGTGAGGTATAACTCCCTCTTTCTCCACCATTCAATTTGTGCTTTTTATTTCAATGGCACCTAAATTTAATCCATTCAAGAGGAAGAAGAAGACCACTCCTAGTGAGGAAGGGTCGTCTTCGAATCCACACACGGATTCACTCTTTTTGTCGATCCAAACGAGCGACGGCGCTTTCGATGGGTTTTTCTTCCAAACCCTCGACCAAGCCCTATTATGGTACGGTGATTTTTCCCCCCGATCCATATGCGGCGACGCTCCGATCAAATGGACGGTATTTCTCGATCATCGTCACTTATTTGAGGTATTAGGGTTACACCTATTTGTTAAACTGTGCTTCCCGATAGCTACTAATGCCATTCGTTTATTCTATTGCAATCTCGTAGTTAACACTTTTGTTGTGAGCACACGTGTTGGAGGCATCGACATCGAGTTCGATGATGCCCTCCTAGCGGAGATTCTTGGTATTCCCAATGAAGGTGAACCGCTAGTAGACATCACGGAATTCGAGTTTCCCGAAGGCACGACACTTACTAATTTCAAAGCGGAACTCTGTGCTCCTGACAGAGTACGCTCTGGAAAGTTCAAGGCTAACAACCTGAACTTGTTCAACTACGAATTGCACCGCATCATCTACTCTACTATCCTTCCTAAATCTACTTCCAAAGATGATGTGACCTCACTTGAACTGTCCGCCATGTACCATATTCTTAAGGGGATTCCTTTTTCCACCCCTAAGACTATCATTCAGATGATGGGACGATGTCGTGCTAGAGATCAAAATCTCTCTTACGCGATGATTCTCCCTCGTATCTTTCAGCGATTTGAGATCGATCTATCGACTTGTACTCAGGACTCTGAGCCCAAGTTTCTTCAGCTATCTCGTCGCAGCCGGACTGCTTCAGCTCCACCTACTGCTCCTCCTACTGCACCTCCTCCACCACCTCATCAGTATGCCATGACATTTGAGGGCATACATCAGCACTTATCTGCTTTGCACGTCTCGCTGACGGACATGGCTCGCGAGCGTGAGTTTCGCGACGTCACCCGTTACCAGGCGATGGCAAACTCCTTGGCCGATCTGCGTTTTGCCCAGACTGGTCACTCTGCCGCCTCCATCCCTCGAGATCCAGCTTTTTCGGGTTACCGCTGTGAGGATGAGGCTGTCCATGCCTACTTCCAGCCAGGTAACGCCTATGATTGGTATCGTGCACCTCGTGACTACGTTGGTGAATTCTATGCTGGCACCCCTACTCATCCTTCTGGCGCTGGTACTTCTGGTGCTGGTCCTTCCGGTCATGCTGGCCGAGCTGCTGATGATGATGATGACGAGGATAGTGATGAGGAGATGTGATTTGATTTTTTAGTGACATTATATTGTATACTTGGAAATGCTCTAACATTCCAAGTTTTTTTTCAGTATTTTTTTATCAGTACTTCTGATATTTATCAGCACTTTGTAGTATGCTTTCAGTATTTTTTTATGGACACGCTTATGGTGTTTCTTTTATGATATTTCAGCACTTTGTTTTAGCACTATCTCTTATACTGCTTCTTCATTACAAACTGCCTGTGAAATAGCATGCCTGAGATTTCTTTTATGTTTTTGAAACAATAGCATGACTGTGATAATATTCTTTAGAAACAATAGCATGCATGTGATGATAATTTGTAAAAACTTTACATGTCTGTGGTGATGTATATCTACTCTTTATTTATTATGTTTTCTCACTATTTGTTCCTTATGCATTAATTGCGGGGGAGCCTTCTACATTAAATGCGGGAGAGCCTTCTCTTGTGCAATTATTTTGCTAAGTGACAAAGGGGAAGAAAATTAAAGATCTAACATTTTTTTTGAGTTAAATACAGGACATGAACAATTTCACGTTTTGATTCTTTTTGAACAAGCTTAATGTTATATCATTCATAGTTTGTCAATTATCAAAATGGGGAAGATTGTTGGCCCATTGGTCATATGGTCAACCTGATTTTAATAACTGATCAAACTCTGTCTGGATATACAAAGCTAGTTGGGACATCTCGGTTTCTTGGACATAAGCAAGATTGGCTATCCACTCCGTTCAAGACTGAAGATCTATTTGCCTACTCGAGTCTGTATTTCCTATGCAATATAATTTTCATTTTATTTGAGTCTAGGAATATGTTGTACACCGAGTCGTACTGGCAAATAGGCTATCCCAAAATAGTTCAAAATGTTTTTAAAATGACCTATCAAAATGTTTACAAAAAGGTTTTCAAAAATCACCAAAACCTATTTTTAGAACCCTAACCTAACCCTGACAGAACTCGGCCAGAGTTCGGCCAGAGTTCGGCCAGAGTTCGGTTAGTGGCCGTTGTGATTTTGAATCTCTGGAACTTGGTCCTCCTGCAGTTGCAGATTTGACCGAGATTTGCTCAAAGAGTTCTGCCCGAATTCTGCCCGAATTCTGACAGAAGTCTGCCTTTGGAACTCCTATAAATAGAGAAGGATTTCGATCATTTCAACTCACTCATTCACTTTCAATCTTCTCTCTATCTAAAGCTTTCAGTCTTCTAAAGAGTTTTCTAGAGCTTTCAATTTCAGATCCCAAGCCAGTTACAATCCTCTAGTCAATTTGCCAGTGCGGTACGGTCTAGAAGTTTCTGAGAGATTGTAATCAGAAGGCTTGATTGAAGAATACCTCTTCACATTTGAAGTTGGACGAGTTCTTCGTATCAAAGCTCGCGTTGTAGAAGTTGCAAGGACTTCGTAAGAAAACTTACGGATTTTCCAATAGTGGATTCAACTGGTAGCAAGAGTTCTACCGACTGGATTAGTCCTCAACAGAGGGATACCAGTATACATCGCTGTCTTTGCGTTTGCTCTCTTAACTCTGCCTTTACATTATTTCAGTTGTGATTAATATTCTGTGATTGTGCTACTAACATTTTTATTTAGCATTATTCCGCTGCCAACTCTATTCACCCCCCTCTAGAGTATTACGCTTTACTATTTCGTTCCTACACAACAAGCTCAAGGCTACGAGGAGAGCCCTGTCCAATTGGAGCAAACTTGCCTATGGGGACATTTTTCAAGCCGTTCGGATTGCCGAGGACGACGTCACCCGTGCTGAAGCCAGGTTCGCTTCGGATCGGTCCACGGCGGCCAGGACAGCCCGGAACCTCACTAAGGCTATGCTCAAATTCAGGCTCAAAGTGGAGACTGACTTCTGGAAACAGAAAGCGAGGTTGAAATGGGATAGCGATGGGTATAAAAACTCAAAATATTTCCATGCTTGTGTCAACGGCCGCAGACAGAAGCTAGCGATCCACCATACTACCGACGACAACGGGAACTTCATCACTGACCAAAAAAGCATCCACGAGGCCGCGTCAGAATTCTATTCAAATTATTCACCAAAGAGACGGTCCACAAAGACAGAGCCTTTCTAGATCAAATCTCCTGTCTCATCGACGACGTCGACAACGCCCAGTTGGAACGCCGCCCCACCGACCAGGAAGTGAAAGATGTAGTGTGGGCTCTGAACGAGCATAGCGCTCCCGGCCCGGACGGCTTCTCGGGGGTCTTCTTCCGCAAGTGTTGGGATATTATCAAACAGGACATCATCGAAGCTGCTATTGCATTCTTCGAAGGAGCCACATACCCCATAACCATCTCCAGTGCCAACCTGATCCTCATCCCGAAAAAAGAAAACCGAAGTTCTTTCATGACTTTCGGCCCATCAGTCTATGCACTTTCACCACAAGATCATCTCCAAGATCATCGCCACCAGAATGGCTGGTCTCCTCCCCAAGATCATCTCTAAGGAGCAAAGCGAGTTTGTTCGTGGGAGGAACATCCAAGACAATATTATGCTAGCCCAAGAGTTAATCACCTGCATGAAATTTCCTGCGAGAGGGGGCAACATCGCCGTCAAAATCGACATGGAGAAAGCTTATGACAGACTGGACTGGCAATTTATGACCTGGGTTTTCAGGGCATTTAGATTCTCTGAAACTTGGACTAACACAGTTTGGAGATCCATCAGCAACTCGTGGTTCTCCACGGTCATTAACGGTCAAGCCGAGGGATTTTTCAAATCCAGCCGCAGGGTTAGACAAGGCGACCCTCTATCTTCCACGGTCTTCATCATTGCGGTAGATGCCCTTAGCAGGAACCTTAATAACATGGTCAGCATCCCGCACTTCCAACACCATCACACATCCAGCGGATGTCCTACCATCACCTACCTGGCCTTGTAAACAATTTACTCATCTTCTCATCCGGGGACGAAGGAGCGGTACAAGTGGTACATAATACCCTGCAGAGGTACTCTACATGCTCAGGCCAGAAAATCAATCCATCCAAGAGTGTCATTTATGCCCACCACAATATCAAGAGCGAGCATGCGAGCAGGTTATACAACTTAACATCCTTTTTGTTGATCATCCCCCTTTCAACAATCTAGGTTGTCCCTTAGTGTACGGGAAATCCAATGTTGGGACCTTTGATAGATTAATCACTAGAATCGGGAATAAACTTGAAGGGTGGCACAATGGCACTTTATCCCTAGGAGGCAAGATGATCCTCATCAATTACGTGCTCACCTCCATACCCA
>JANAVB010025386.1:0-46875 GCA_029216955.1 Iris pallida | reverse complement strand
AAGACGATATAGTGCAGAAAAGTAAGTAACTAACAAGAGGAGAATCATGGCAATAAAGACTGTAAATAAAAACTAGCTGAACCAGGGTAATATGGTATAAGTCCAGACAGCAATGTAGACCAGTGTAACTCCAATGTAAGTCCAGTACAGGATGAATCTAATACAAGATGAATCCAGTAAGAGACGATTCCAGTTATAGTGATCAATAATTCCATGGTGAGTCTAGCCTATACTCTAGCAGTGTGTTTTAAAATACCGAGTTCGACATGTAAACGGCTGTAGGTAATACGACACATCACACACCTGGCCGGGTGTGAGATGGCTATCATTCCAGTAAATTTTAGTTGGAAGATTCCAGAGTGGGGTATGTCTACATGTCTTACTCTAGCTATATATATGAGACACTATTGTAGTGCCCCGTCCCGCAAAGTCAATCGGAGAAATCGTAACGCTGACGGCGTTCGGACTTGGCCTTACAACGGCGACTCGAAGACATCGCTCAGGTGGGGGAGTTTCGGTGAACTTGCCTCATCTTTGCCTTCACTTAATAATTCGTGTTTTCAACTGCACAAGTAGGCTTAATAATAAAAGAGACGAATCCACATAGCTAAAGGGAATTATCCCGACGGATCGAATCGAGTTTAGAACATGGAAAACGTCCTACGGTCTGATTAGAGTTCTTGCTCAGCGTGCTTTGAAAATGACACTCGATCCTTCGTCCGTGGCTTGGGAGAAGGAAAAGTTGGTATTCGACACAAACGATGAGTTAGCCTAAGTCATAGGCGTCGCCCGCGTAAATGCTCGATAAAGCATGCACATTTCCACTGCGCAAGGCTTGGCATAGCCTTGGCTTGTCCTTCGGGTTAAGTTGTAGGCTTGAGTAAGTTAGGCAAAATTATGCCGATCGACCTAAGTCATTCTAAGTGCCGTCCCGCTCGTTCTGCGGTTGTCAAGTCAAATAGTCCCACGATCTCACGGGCCGTCATATAACGTATGACTTGGGTGATAGCGTCGCGTAAGACAGAAGTCAGTTAAAGGCACGAGCCACGGTTGGCACGATGTAAAGTTAGCCACGGTCCATGGCACTTAAGGAATACGTTTTGTCCAAGTTAAGTTGAAAGGCTACGTAGTAGTCGTTCCTTCGAGTTCAAAGAAGTTTGAGGCGGTCCCTCGGTTGGGAGCCTCGCGTCCTGTCCACGTTAAGGCGTTTCGAGGCGGTCCCTCGGTTGGGAGTCTCGCGTTCCTATCCACGTTGAGTATTCGAGGCGGTCCCTCGGTTGGGAGTCTCGCGTTCCTATCCACGTTGAGTATTCGAGGCGGTCCCTCGGTTGGGAGTCTCGCGTTCCTATCCACGTTAAGTATTCGAGGCGGTCCCTCGGTTGGGAGTCTCGCGGTCCCGAGGCACGTTATGCCAAGTGTGATTCAAGCACGAGTTGCTAAGTATAGTTCCGGTCGTACCAACAAGTAGGCCATGCATTTACGTGAGTCTAGAATGTCTCGTAGGTGCGTGGTCATTGGACACCTTGTCGACAAGGATTTCTGCCTAGACTGGTTATACGCCGGGGCACCGGGCCCAGTCATCCTAGGAGGTAGACGTTATAGCAGCGCATGCTTTTATTGCGTGGGTAGTCGGGGGCTTTCCATGGGGCTAGCTACCTTGCATCGAAGGACCCGCCGCCTACCCGAGCTATGTCCGCGATGGCTTGTCATGCCAGTGGCCTTTCATATAGATAAATGGCGTGCTAAGCGGCGAATCCGCATGCACGGTGTCGGTCGTAACAAAGGAAGCGTAAGCACGGTATGCGTTGCGTTATGAAATGTGTGCTCGATTGCACCAAAGTGTTATAAAGCCTACGATTCGGTTATACGTAAAGACACGTGCTTCGGCACGAGATAGGCGTCGTACTTGATTTCTCAACAACGGTTCCACAAGTTGGGTTATACGTAATCGAATTAAGTCTGGAAGGGCCGTAAGGCGAGTTTGGATAGTCAGGTTACGCTGCGAGGCACGGCCTCGATGTTTGAGGCTCGGGCAAGTTTTTGACACGACCTAGTCGTTACGTCCAAGAGTATGGTACGAAAGATAAGTATGAGTCGGTACGTTGACAATGTAAACACGAGAAAGGTCTAGAGGCAAAGTATGGGTACGTTATTAGTGCAAGGCACGAAGATGGTCTAAAGACACTAAATAGGCCGAGCGTCGGTCCTAAAATCGATCCTAAGGCAAGACTAGAAAGATAATCGTAAAAAGGGGGGCTTGTATTGCACAAAGTAAAATAAACGTGTCAGTTTTGTATGGGTGGGCGAGGAGCTCACTCCACCAGTACAGTGGTACTGACACCCACACAGTATTTATGAGCAGGCACAGGTAGAAGCTCGTGGCGCGGAGCTCGCTTGGATGCGTCGAGGCACGGAGTTCCTTGGCGATTCGAAGCGTACGGCCGCATGGATTTGAAGACTATACGGGACATAATGTATGGACATCGCCTTCCGAAGCTTCCGCTGGATCGATAATATGCATCGAGAGATGAGAGAGAGCTGAGCGATTTGTAATGTGAGACGAGTGTATTTGAGTGATTGTAATCTTGGTCTTGTGCCCCCAATGTAACCGTTGTTTCAATATCAATGAAAGAGCTTCTTTGAATAACTTGTGTTTGTTCTAAATTTCCGCTGCGTGTTCAATGTCTCTGCTCGGGACTTCTGTGCGACGATCCCGTCGCAGCCGCTGAAATCGGCCGTTATGGAACCCGCCTTGCACGAGCGCAATCTAGGCTCGTGCGGCATCACGCCTTAGCGAGGACGATCGCTCCTACGGGAGCGGGGCGTGACATAATGGTATCAGAGCACGGCTTTACGTCCTTGGATTACCGATTGAATTCTTTAACTCCGTTGTTCCGCAAACTCTGAATTGTGCTTCCGTAACGTGATATCGTTGGTGCGCTCTCTCTCAAAACGTCCCTCGGCATGTCCATACAATAAGTCTAATATTTTTGAAAGCTCGTACAAGCGTTCAATCGAACGCATCGGTAGGCTATCGCCGGATACGTTGGTAGGCCTTTGTGCCGAACGGTGCCGACCTTGAGCTGATAGAAAACACGTATTAAAGTTAGCAAGTTGCATGCGTACCTAACGAGTCCTACGTCGACATTATCAAATGAGCGTGAAAACTCGGAGTATAGTCCATACGGGATGGTTATGTGGCACAATTTAGTCCGCGTATCGCGCACCTCGACCTTTTGGTGCAAAGGAGTCGCAACCAATATTAAGTACCGCTTGGTCGAAAACGGAGATACACTTGGAGTATGTATCGATAGGAACGTTATCAGACTAACGCTTAGGCATACACGGAAGATTGTTTTGAATTTTGAGGAATAGTGCAAACGACTTAGTACGTCGATGCGACGTGAACGATTACGCTAGGGATTCGTCGAACGAATCCGAAACTTGTCCTAGCGAATAACGCGAACATGATTTAGACTAGATCAGATGACTCGAATCCCGAGTGGTGTATGGTCCGTCTTGGAAAGCATTCGAGCAAAAGATTGAGGATTGCACGAGTATGAAACGCGAAAACGATTGAGTTCGAATCGAGGAAATTGATACGGATCGTATACGAAACGTTAACATGACGGGTAGGTAGCGTACATGAAATGTTCGATTTTAAAGTTACGCAAACGACTCTGAGGATTGAAATCAATGTTGCTCGATGGCTTGAATTAGCAAGGAATGATGCGAATTGAGGAAATACGTTAGTCGATGACTTGAGATAAACGGATAAACGATACGTGAATTTGGGTTGAAGAAATTGATGTGGTGAACGGTTCAAGGAGATTATCCAGTCGGACGATAGCATCATTCGCACGATTCAGAATTCGTTGCAAACGAAGATCGTCAGGTTACGTATATCGTCGATGGTATTGAGGCGTATCAAAGATGATATGCAATAACTCGGAGGTACTCGGACTCGGTGAATGACGATCGTGCAAGTGCGATTATTCGGTTGGATGCAATACTTAGGATTTTGTTTGAGATGAATGTTGGAAAAATGATCGTATTCCAATGGTTGCGTTGATAACCACAACGTCGACGGTCTGTCTTGCGCGAGCGCTACTCTAGCCTCGCACATGCGTTGCGTCGGATTTGGGACGATCATTCCGCGTGAGCGCTGACATGGTGATTCATGTCGCGGGAATAATCGAACTCAGAAAAATCAGGACGCGGCAACTTTGATTGTCCTGACTTGTCGGTTTGATGCGAAGAAAAAATTTGAGGATGTTAGGACTTATGATTGACGAATGAATGAAAACTTGAGGATTGTGTAGGTCCAATCCGTGCTTCGAAAATGATTTAGTCTAGACCCAAAACAAGAGTTACGTCCCGATGAGAATGATTATTCTGCGGGAGCGTTGCATGGTGATTCATGAACCACCGTAGATGATCGGACTCGCGTGAGATCGGAGCGTGGCATATTGTTAAGTCAGACGACCTTGTGATCGATTACGTGAATTGGAATAGATGATTTCGGAAACGTGGAATATGAATTACGATTTAGAGATGGATTGTGCCATAGCGTGCTTGACTTGAAAAGATTGATAGGCGGATTATGTCGAGCGTGATCAAAGAGATAGACTATACGAAACGGCTTGATGAACGAACGATATTGATATGACGTAAAATTTGTTGAAACATGAGTTATCGTTGGATGGCTTTACTGAACGACTCGGACCCCATGCTACGAATATTGGGATGTGCGTAGGGAATCGATGCTCGATGTTTAGAAATCGGAGTGATGCGAGCTTGGGTAGAAAAACCCCGTACCAACGATTTGGTTTGACCTTAGGATGGGGTCAGTGTTGATATCGTTGTTTGGGAACTATGATTCCAGTACTGACGAAAAGACATAGCCTAGCGGTTAGTTAGGCGTTCGAGCGCGAAGCGTTAGGAGTTACGGAGGCACCACTCGCGAGTCTCGGCTGACATGCACGTATATCAGGGATGCCCGAATATGTGCACGATCCGACTCGAGTGGTGATGGCGGATTCTCTATCACGAGGCTTGGCTGAAATGTAGTATTTTGGGGACGCCTGAAATATGTGCACGATCCAACTAAGTGATACGTTGAATCAAGTGAGACTTGAGGAACGAAAAAGTGTCGAGGATTTTGAGATCGTAAGTTTCGAATAAATGTTGACGATAACGCGATCATTGAATTGAAACGAGTTCAAATGTCGATTAATCGGTTGTGTGCCTTACGACTAAGTTAGCGATAAGCGCGAACGTGGCTCGGAATCGAAGAAACGCGTAGGCGAAGAGTGTACTATTAAGTCTTGGCCATAGAAATAGTAGGATGGTTTGCCTTCAGGAAAGTCTCGAGGACGAGACTTGTTCTGAGTGGTGTATGTTGTAGTGCCCCGTCCCGCAAAGTCAATCGGAGGAATCGTAACGCCGACGGCGTTCGGACTTGGCCTTAAAACGGCGACTCGAAGACATCGCTCAGGTGGGGGAGTTTCGGTGAACTTGCCTCATCTTTGCCTTCACTTAATAATTTGTGTTTTCAACTGCACAAGTAGGCTTAATAATAAAAGAGACGAATACATAGCTAAAGGGAATTATTCCGACGGATCGAATCGAGTTTAGAACATGGAAAATGTCCCACGGTCTGATTAGAGTTCTTGCTCAGCGTGCTTTGAAAATGACACTCGATCCTTCGTCCCGTGGCTTGGGAGAAGGAAAAGTTGGTATTCGACACAAACGATGAGTTAGCCTAAGTCATAGGCGTCGCCCGCGTAAATGCTCGATAAAGCATGCACGTTTCCACTGCGCAAGGCTTGGCATAGCCTTGGCTCGTCCCTCGGGTTAAGTTGTAGGCTTGAGTAAGTTATGCAAATTATGCCGATCGACCTAAGTCATTCTAAGTGCCGTCCCGCTCGTTCTGCGGTTGTCAAGTCAAATAGTCCCACGATCTCACGGGCCGTCATATAACGTATGACTTGGGTGATAGCGTCGCGTAAGACAGAAGTCAGTTAAAGGCACGAGCCACGGTTGGCACGATGTAAAGTTAGCCACGGTCCATGGCACTTAAGGAATACGTTTTGTCCAAGTTAAGTTGAAAGGCTACGTAGTAGTCGTTCCCTCGAGTTCAAAGAAGTTTGAGGCGGTCCCTCGGTTGGGAGCCTCGCGTCCTGTCCACGTTAAGGCGTTTCGAGGCGGTCCCTCGGTTGGGAGTCTCGCGTTCCTATCCACGTTGAGTTTTCGAGGCGGTCCCTCGGGGGAGTCTCGCGTTCCTATCCACGTTGAGTATTCGAGGCGGTCCTCGGTTGGGAGTCTCGCGTTCCTATCCACGTTAAGTATTCGAGGCGGTCCCTCGGTTGGGAGTCTCGCGGTCCCGAGGCACGTTATGCCAAGTGTGATTCAAGCACGAGTTGCTAAGTATAGTTCCGGTCGTACCAACAAGTAGGCCATGCATTTACGTGAGTCTAGAATGTCTCGTAGGTGCGTGGTCATTGGACACCTTGTCGACAAGGATTTCTGCCTAGACTGGTTATACGCCGGGGCACCGGGCCCAGTCGTCCTAGGAGGTAGACATTATAGCAGCGCATGCTTTTATTGCGTGGGTAGTCGGGGCTTTCCATGGGGCTAGCTACCTTGCATCGAAGGACCCGCCGCCTACCCGAGCTATGTCCGCGATGGCTTGTCATGCAGTGGCCTTTCATATAGATAAATGGCGTGCTAAGCGGCAAATCCGCATACACGGTGTCGGTCGTAACAAAGGAAGCGTAAGCACGGTATGCGTTGCGTTATGAAATGTGCTCGATTGCACCAAAGTGTTATAAAGCCTACGATTCGGTTATACGTAAAGACACGTGCTTCGGCACGAGATAGGCGTCGTACTTGATTTCTCAACAACGGTTCCACAAGTTGGGTTATACATAATCGAATTAAGTCTGGAAGGGCGTAAGGCGAGTTTGGATAGTCAGGTTACGCTGCGAGGCACGGCCTCGATGTTTGAGGCTCAGGCAAGTTTTTGACACGACCTAGTCGTTACGTCCAAGAGTATGGTACGAAAGACAAGTATGAGTCGGTACGTTGACAATGTAAACACGAGAAAGGTCTAGAGGCAAAGTATGGGTACGTTATTAGTGCAAGGCACGAAGATGGTCTAAAGACACTAAATAGGCCGAGCATCGGTCCTAAAATCGATCCTAAGGCAAGACTAGAAAGATAATCGTAAAAAGGGGGGCTTGTATTGCACAAAGTAAAATAAACGTGTCAGTTTTGTATGGGTGGGCGAGGAGCTCACTCCACCAGTACAGTGGTACTGACACCCACACAATGTTTATGTGCAGGCACAGGTAGAAGCTCGTGGCGCGAAGCTCGCTTCGATGCGTCGAGGCACGGAGTTCCTTGGCGATTCGAAGCGTACGGCCGCATGGATTCGAAGACTTATACGGGACATAATGTATGGACATCGCCTTCCGAAGCTTCCGCTGGATCGACAATATGCATCGAGAGATGAGAGAGGCTGAGCGATTTGTAATGTGAGACGAGTGTATTTGAGTGATTGTAATCTTGGCCTTGTGCCCCCAATGTAACCGTTGTTTCAATATCAATGGAAGAGCTTCTTTGAATAACTTGTGTTTGTTCTAAATTTCTGCTGCGTGTTCAATGTCTCTGCTTGGGACTTCTGTGCGACGACCCCGTCGCAGCCGCTGAAATCGGCCGTTATGGAACCCGCCTTGCACGAGCGCAATCTAGGCTCGTGCGGCATCACGCCTTAGCGAGGACGATCGCCTACGGGAGCGGGGCGTGACAACTATAGATACATCTCCAATAAAAAATATAAGATTAAACATGTAATAATTCATTTATACATAACAAAAACACATAGTGTGTCCAAATTTGGGGTTTTCCCACATGGACACACCACAACACAAAGGACACTCCTATGATCTCCAAATGGACACGAAATAGACACAAATGGAGATACAACCATGGGGGTCATTCCTATGGGTCAAAATAGACCTATATGTATGAGAAAATGAAAAGGAGAAGGAATTTATACCTCCCGGTAGATCGAATCGAAGAAAAGTCTTCCCGGAGCGACACCGACACGTAGAGATTCCAAAAGGACACAAACGAGCTCCGAATCCTCCCAAACTTGGGTAGCTTCCTCCTTGGCTAGAATGGAGAAGGAAAGAAGAAGATTTGGTGGCAAATGGAAGGATTTGGTGGAGAAATTGCTAGGGATTGCTCTCTAGAAATTTGGGGAAGAACAAGAGAGAGAGTGTGGATGAGAATAATGAAATGAACTTGAGCCTATCCTCTCCCAAAGTGGCTGGCCATATGGGGCTATTTGTCCTATTATGGTAAGGTCCAAAATGCTCCCACTAACCTATTCTATTAGTATTAGGAAAGGGCTAATTGGTTGGGGCTAATTAGTCATTCTAAGTCTCTAATCACACTAACCTCATCCATAATAATTAGTCTAATCTCTAACTAAAATATTTCTATTATGTGGGCCATGGCTAACTAATGTATGTCCACTAAAGTCAACACTACCTCTGGGTCCCCGTTTCAAGTCGGATTGAGCTGAAATTCGAACCCGACTCAAATAATCCCAAAAATATCATAAATAATAAATAAATTTTAAAAATATTTCAAAAATACAAAATGACAAAAATACCCCTGTTTCTAAAAACTGGGGTGACAAATTCCTCGAAATTAAAACCAAACATAGTAAAATGTCAAAATCACAAGTCATAATTTTAAATAGTTTAAAATGATTAAAAATCACCAAAAAATTATAATATGAAATAATAATCAATAAATAATAATTATCATTACAAAATTTTAAAATTACCCTCATCTGGAAACTGGGTGTACAGGCGACGAGAGGAAGGTGGCTGACTGGGCGGGGGGCTCCTCGGCCGGAGGAGCGCCTGGTCCGGGTCCGACTGGGGATCCGAAGGGAACGAAGGATCCGACCCCGATGGAGCGGGGCTGGGCTCCAGAGCCGCGGGGCCATCGAGTGCCGATGAAGGGGGAGACTCCGAGGCGAGCGTAGCCTGAGATCCGGAGGAGGAAGCCGCTGCCGGCGAAACAATATTGAGAGCCGACGGAGGGGGGATCGAGACGGTCGCTGCCGGAGGGACGGCTGCTCGGGGGAGCGGCGGGTCAGGAGGTGGCCCCACAAAGCACGGGACGTCGAGGAAAACAGGTGGAGGGCCGAGGAGAGACGGGGCCGGAGACGGCCGAGGGCGCCGGAGACGTCGATGCCGACGACGCCGAGGTCGGCAGCGGCTCGGAGGAGGAGATGGAAAGGAGGAAGGACCTCCGTACGTCGAGCAAACTCCTGCCTAGGGAGGGGGCCAGAGGGACCCCATCCAAAGAGGGGGACGGGAACGCCGGAGGAGGCGGGAGGAACCGGCGGCTGGGGGGGCGCGGGGCCGGACGGCCGCAACCAAGGGGGTTAGGCTCGAGGAACTGGGAAGCTCCTTCGAGAGCTATCCAGACCCACATCCTCCTATATATATATATATATATATATATATAAGGAGGATGTGGGTCTGGATAGCTCTCGAAGGAGCTTCCCAGTTCCTCGAGCCTAACCCCCTTGGTTGCGGCCGGCCGGCCCCGCGCCCCCCCAGCCGCCGGGTTCCTCCCGCCTCCTCCGGCGTTCCCGTCCCCCTCTCTTGGATGGGGTCCCTCTGGCCCCCTCCCTAGGCAGGAGTTTGCTCGACGTACGGAGGTCCTTCCTCCTTTCCATCTCCTCCTCCGAGCCGCTGCCGACCTCGGCGTCGTCGGCATCGACGTCTCCGGCGCCCTCGGCCGTCTCCGGCCCCGTCTCCTCGGCCCCCACCTGTTTTCCTCGACGTCCCGTGCTTTGTGGGGCCACCTCCTGACCCGCCGCTCCCCGAGCAGCCGTCCCTCCGGCAGCGACCGTCTCGATCCCCCTCCGTCGGCTCTCAATATTGTTTCGCCGGCAGCGGCTTCCTCCTCCGGATCTCAGGCTACGCTCGCCTCGGAGTCTCCCCCTTCATCGGCACTCGATGGCCCCGCGGCTCTGGAGCCCAGCCCCGCTCCATCGGGGTCGGATCCTTCGTTCCCTTCGGATCCCCAGTCGGACCCGGACCAGGCGGCTCCTCCGGCCGAGGAGCCCCCCGCCCAGTCAGCCACCTTCCTCTCGTCGCCTGTAACACCCAGTTTTCCAGATGAGGGTAATTTTAAAATTTTGTAATGATAATTATTATTTATTGATTATTATTCATATTATAATTTTTTGGTGATTTTTAATCATTTTTAAACTATTTAAAATTATGACTTGTGATTTTGACATTTTACTATTGTTTGGTTTTAATTTCGAGGAATTTGTCACCCCAGTTTTAGAAACAGGGGTATTTTGTCATTTGTATTTTTGAAATATTTTTAAAATTTATTTATTATTTATGATATTGTTTTGGGATTATTTGAGTCGGGTTCGAATTTCAGCTCAATCCGACTTGAAACGGGGACCCAGAGGTAGTGTTGACTTTAGTGGACATACACATTAGTTAGCCATGGCCCACATAATAGAAATATTTTAGTTAGAGATTAGACTAATTATTATGGATGAGGTAGTGTGATTAGAGACTTTAGAATGACTAATTTAGCCCCAACCAATTAGCCCTTTCCTAATACTAATAGAATAGGTTAGTGGGAGCATTTGGACCTTACCATAATAGGACAAATAGCCCCATATGGCCAGCCACTTTGGGAGAGGATAGGCTCAAGTTCATTTCATTATTCTCATCCACACTCTCTCTTGTTCTTCCCCAAATTTCTAGAGAGCAATCCCTAGCAATTTCTCCACCAAATCCTTCCATTTTGCCACCAAATCTTCTTCTTTCCTTCTCCATTCTAGCCAAGGAGGAAGCTACCCAAGTTTGGGAGGATTCGGAGCTCGTTTGTGTCCTTTTGGAATCTCTACGTGTCGGTGTCGCTCCGGGAAGACTTTTCTTCGATTCGATCTACCGGAGGTATAAATTCCTTCTCCTTTCATTTCTCATACATATAGGTCTATTTTGAACCCATAGGAATGACCCCCATGGTTGTATCTCCATTTGTGTCTATTTCGTGTCCATTTGGAGATCATAGGAGTGTCCTTTGTGTTGTGGGTGTGTCCATGTGGGAAAACCCCAATTTGGACACACTAGTGTTGTTGTTATGTATAAATGAATTATTACATGTTTAATCTTATATTTTGTATTGGAGATGTATTCTATAGTTGTCACGCCCCGCTCCCGTAGGAGCGATCGTCCTCGCTAAGGCGTGATGCCGCACGAGCCTAGATTGCGCTCGTGCAAGGCGGGTTCCATAACGGCCGATTTCAGCGGCTGCGACGGGGTCGTCGCACAGAAGTCCCAAGCAGAGACATTGAACACGCAGCAGAAATTTAGAACAAACACAAGTTATTCAAAGAAGCTTCCATGATATTGAAACAACGGTTACATTGGGGGCACAAGGCCAAGATTACAATCACTCAAATACACTCGTCTCACATTACAAATCGCTCAGCTCTCTCTCATCTCTCGATGCATATTGTCGATCCAGCGGAAGCTTCGGAAGGCGATGTCCATACATTATGTCCCGTATAAGTCTTCGAATCCATGCGGCCGTACGCTTCGAATCGCCAAGGAACTCCGTGCCTCGACGCATCGAAGCGAGCTTCGCGCCACGAGCTTCTACCTGTGCCTGCACATAAACATTGTGTGGGTGTCAGTACCACTGTACTGGTGGAGTGAGCTCCTCGCCCACCCATACAAAACTGACACGTTTATTTTACTTTGTGCAATACAAGCCCCCCTTTTTACGATTATCTTTCTAGTCTTGCCTTAGGATCGATTTTAGGACCGATGCTCGGCCTATTTAGTGTCTTTAGACCATCTTCGTGCCTTGCACTAATAACGTACCCATACTTTGCCTCTAGACCTTTCTCGTGTTTACATTGTCAACGTACCGACTCATACTTGTCTTTCGTACCATACTCTTGGACGTAACGACTAGGTCGTGTCAAAAACTTGCCTGAGCCTCAAACATCGAGGCCGTGCCTCGCAGCGTAACCTGACTATCCAAACTCGCCTTACGGCCCTTCCAGACTTAATTCGATTATGTATAACCCAACTTGTGGAACCGTTGTTGAGAAATCAAGTACGACGCCTATCTCGTGCCGAAGCACGTGTCTTTACGTATAACCGAATCGTAGGCTTTATAACACTTTGGTGCAATCGAGCACACATTTCATAACGCAACGCATACCGTGCTTACGCTTCCTTTGTTACGACCGACACCGTGTATGCGGATTTGCCGCTTAGCACGCCATTTATCTATATGAAAGGCCACTGGCATGACAAGCCATCGCGGACATAGCTCGGGTAGGCGGCGGGTCCTTCGATGCAAGGTAGCTAGCCCCATGGAAAGCCCCCGACTACCCACGCAATAAAAGCATGCGCTGCTATAATGTCTACCTCCTAGGACGACTGGGCCCGGTGCCCCGGCGTATAACCAGTCTAGGCAGAAATCCTTGTCGACAAGGTGTCCAATGACCACGCACCTACGAGACATTCTAGACTCACGTAAATGCATGGCCTACTTGTTGGTACGACCGGAACTATACTTAGCAACTCGTGCTTGAATCACACTTGGCATAACGTGCCTCGGGACCGCGAGACTCCCAACCGAGGGACCGCCTCGAATACTTAACGTGGATAGGAACGCGAGACTCCCAACCGAGGGACCGCCTCGAATACTCAACGTGGATAGGAACGCGAGACTCCCAACCGAGGGACCGCCTCGAAAACTCAACGTGGATAGGAACGCGAGACTCCCACCGAGGGACCGCCTCGAAACGCCTTAACGTGGACAGGACGCGAGGCTCCCAACCGAGGGACCGCCTCAAACTTCTTTGAACTCGAGGGAACGACTACTACGTAGCCTTTCAACTTAACTTGGACAAAACGTATTCCTTAAGTGCCATGGACCGTGGCTAACTTTACATCGTGCCAACCGTGGCTCGTGCCTTTAACTGACTTCTGTCTTACGCGACGCTATCACCCAAGTCATACGTTATATGACGGCCCGTGAGATCGTGGGACTATTTGACTTGACAACCGCAGAACGAGCGGGACGGCACTTAGAATGACTTAGGTCGATCGGCATAATTTTGCATAACTTACTCAAGCCTACAACTTAACCCGAGGGACGAGCCAAGGCTATGCCAAGCCTTGCGCAGTGGAAACGTGCATGCTTTATCGAGCATTTACGCGGGCGACGCCTATGACTTAGGCTAACTCATCGTTTGTGTCGAATACCAACTTTTCCTTCTCCCAAGCCACGGGACGAAGGATCGAGTGTCATTTTCAAAGCACGCTGAGCAAGAACTCTAATCAGACCGTGGGACATTTTCCATGTTCTAAACTCGATTCGATCCGTCGGAATAATTCCCTTTAGCTATGTGGATTCGTCTCTTTTATTATTAAGCCTACTTGTGCAGTTGAAAACACAAATTATTAAGTGAAGGCAAAGATGAGGCAAGTTCACCGAAACTCCCCCACCTGAGCGATGTCTTCGAGTCGCCGTTTTAAGGCCAAGTCCGAACGCCGTCGGCGTTACGATTCCTCCGATTGACTTTGCGGGACGGGGCACTACAACATACACCACTCAGAACAAGTCTCGTCCTCGAGACTTTCCTGAAGGCAAACCATCCTACTATTTCTATGGCCAAGACTTAATAGTACACTCTTCGCCTACGCGTTTCTTCGATTCCGAGCCACGTTCGCGCTTATCGCTAACTTAGTCGTAAGGCACACCAACCGATTAATCGACATTTGAACTCGTTTCAATTCAATGATCGCGTTATCGTCAACATTTATTCGAAACTTACGATCTCAAAATCCTCGACACTTTTTCGTTCCTCAAGTCTCACTTGATTCAACGTATCACTTAGTTGGATCGTGCACATATTTCAGGCGTCCCCAAAATACATACATTTCAGCCAAGCCTCGTGATAGAGAATCCGCCATCACCACTCGAGTCGGATCGTGCACATATTCGGGCATCCCTGATATACGTGCATGTCAGCCGAGACTCGCGAGTGGTGCCTCCGTAACTCCTAACGCTTCGCGCTCGAACGCCTAACTAACCGCTAGGCTATGTCTTTTCGTCAGTACTGGAATCATAGTTCCCAAACAACGATATCAACACTGACCCCATCCTAAGGTCAAACCAAATCGTTGGTACGGGGTTTTTCTACCCAAGCTCGCATCACTCCGATTTCTAAACATCGAGCATCGATTCCCTACGCACATCCCAATATTCGTAGCATGGGGTCCGAGTCGTTCAGTAAAGCCATCCAACGATAACTCATGTTTCAACAAATTTTACGTCATATCAATATCGTTCGTTCATCAAGCCGTTTCGTATAGTCTATCTCTTTGATCACGCTCGACATAATCCGCCTATCAATCTTTTCAAGTCAAGCACGCTATGGCACAATCCATCTCTAAATCGTAATTCATATTCCACGTTTCCGAAATCATCTATTCCAATTCACGTAATCGATCACAAGGTCGTCTGACTTAACAATATGCCACGCTCCGATCTCACGCGAGTCCGATCATCTACGGTGGTTCATGAATCACCATGCAACGCTCCCGCAGAATAATCATTCTCATCGGGACGTAACTCTTGTTTTGGGTCTAGACTAAATCATTTCGAAGCACGGATTGGACCTACACAATCCTCAAGTTTTCATTCATTCGTCAATCATAAGTCCTAACATCCTCAAATTTTTTCTTCGCATCAAACCGACAAGTCAGGACAATCAAAGTTGCCGCGTCCTGATTTTTTCTGAGTTCGATTATTCCCGCGACATGAATCACCATGTCAGCGCTCACGCGGAATGATCGTCCCAAATCCGACGCAACGCATGTGCGAGGCTAGAGTAGCGCTCGCGCAAGACAAGACCGTCGACGTTGTGGTTATCAACGCAACCATTGGAATACGATCATTTTTATCCAACATTCATCTCAAACAAAATCCTAAGTATTGCATCCAACCGAATAATCGCACTTGCACGATCGTCATTCACCGAGTCCGAGTACCTCCGAGTTATTGCATATCATCTTTGATACGCCTCAATACCATCGACGATATACGTAACCTGACGATCTTCGTTTGCAACGAATTCTGAATCGTGCGAATGATGCTATCGTCCGACTGGATAATCTCCTTGAACCGTTCACCACATCAATTTCTTCAACCCAAATTCACGTATCGTTTATCCGTTTATCTCAAGTCATCGACTAACGTATTTCCTCAATTCGCATCATTCCTTGCTAATTCAAGCCATCGAGCAACATTGATTTCAATCCTCAGAGTCGTTTGCGTAACTTTAAAATCGAACATTTCATGTACGCTACCTACCCGTCATGTTAACGTTTCGTATACGATCCGTATCAATTTCCTCGATTCGAACTCAATCGTTTTCGCGTTTCATACTCGTGCAATCCTCAATCTTTTGCTCGAATGCTTTCCAAGACGGACCATACACCACTCGGGATTCGAGTCATCTGATCTAGTCTAAATCATGTTCGCGTTATTCGCTAGGACAAGTTTCGGATTCGTTCGACGAATCCCTAGCGTAATCGTTCACGTCGCATCGACGTACTAAGTCGTTTGCACTATTCCTCAAAATTCAAAACAATCTTCCGTGTATGCCTAAGCGTTAGTCTGATAACGTTCCTATCGATACATACTCCAAGTGTATCTCCGTTTTCGACCAAGCGGTACTTAATATTGGTTGCGACTCCTTTGCACCAAAAGGTCGAGGTGCGCGATACGCGGACTAAATTGTGCCACATAACCATCCCGTATGGACTATACTCCGAGTTTTCACGCTCATTTGATAATGTCGACGTAGGACTCGTTAGGTACGCATGCAACTTGCTAACTTTAATACGTGTTTTCTATCAGCTCAAGGTCGGCACCGTTCGGCACAAAGGCCTACCAACGTATCCGGCGATAGCCTACCGATGCGTTCGATTGAACGCTTGTACGAGCTTTCAAAAATATTAGACTTATTGTATGGACATGCCGAGGGACGTTTTGAGAGAGAGCGCACCAACGATATCACGTTACGGAAGCACAATTCAGAGTTTGCGGAACAACGGAGTTAAAGAATTCAATCGGTAATCCAAGGACGTAAAGCCGTGCTCTGATACCATTATGTCACGCCCCGCTCCCGTAGGAGCGATCGTCCTCGCTAAGGCGTGATGCCGCACGAGCCTAGATTGCGCTCGTGCAAGGCGGGTTCCATAACGGCCGATTTCAGCGGCTGCGACGGGATCGTCGCACAGAAGTCCCGAGCAGAGACATTGAACACGCAGCGGAAATTTAGAACAAACACAAGTTATTCAAAGAAGCTCTTTCATTGATATTGAAACAACGGTTACATTGGGGGCACAAGACCAAGATTACAATCACTCAAATACACTCGTCTCACATTACAAATCGCTCAGCTCTCTCTCATCTCTCGATGCATATTATCGATCCAGCGGAAGCTTCGGAAGGCGATGTCCATACATTATGTCCCGTATAAGTCTTCAAATCCATGCGGCCGTACGCTTCGAATCGCCAAGGAACTCCGTGCCTCGACGCATCCAAGCGAGCTCCGCGCCACGAGCTTCTACCTGTGCCTGCTCATAAATACTGTGTGGGTGTCAGTACCACTGTACTGGTGGAGTGAGCTCCTCGCCCACCCATACAAAACTGACACGTTTATTTTACTTTGTGCAATACAAGCCCCCCTTTTTACGATTATCTTTCTAGTCTTGCCTTAGGATCGATTTTAGGACCGACGCTCGGCCTATTTAGTGTCTTTAGACCATCTTCGTGCCTTGCACTAATAACGTACCCATACTTTGCCTCTAGACCTTTCTCGTGTTTACATTGTCAACGTACCGACTCATACTTATCTTTCGTACCATACTCTTGGACGTAACGACTAGGTCGTGTCAAAAACTTGCCCGAGCCTCAAACATCGAGGCCGTGCCTCGCAGCGTAACCTGACTATCCAAACTCGCCTTACGGCCCTTCCAGACTTAATTCGATTACGTATAACCCAACTTGTGGAACCGTTGTTGAGAAATCAAGTACGACGCCTATCTCGTGCCGAAGCACGTGTCTTTACGTATAACCGAATCGTAGGCTTTATAACACTTTGGTGCAATCGAGCACACATTTCATAACGCAACGCATACCGTGCTTACGCTTCCTTTGTTACGACCGACACCGTGCATGCGGATTCGCCGCTTAGCACGCCATTTATCTATATGAAAGGCCACTGGCATGACAAGCCATCGCGGACATAGCTCGGGTAGGCGGCGGGTCCTTCGATGCAAGGTAGCTAGCCCCATGGAAAGCCCCCGACTACCCACGCAATAAAAGCATGCGCTGCTATAACGTCTACCTCCTAGGATGACTGGGCCCGGTGCCCCGGCGTATAACCAGTCTAGGCAGAAATCCTTGTCGACAAGGTGTCCAATGACCACGCACCTACGAGACATTCTAGACTCACGTAAATGCATGGCCTACTTGTTGGTACGACCGGAACTATACTTAGCAACTCGTGCTTGAATCACACTTGGCATAACGTGCCTCGGGACCGCGAGACTCCCAACCGAGGGACCGCCTCGAATACTTAACGTGGATAGGAACGCGAGACTCCCAACCGAGGGACCGCCTCGAATACTCAACGTGGATAGGAACGCGAGACTCCCAACCGAGGGACCGCCTCGAATACTCAACGTGGATAGGAACGCGAGACTCCCAACCGAGGGACCGCCTCGAAACGCCTTAACGTGGACAGGACGCGAGGCTCCCAACCGAGGGACCGCCTCAAACTTCTTTGAACTCGAAGGAACGACTACTACGTAGCCTTTCAACTTAACTTGGACAAAACGTATTCCTTAAGTGCCATGGACCGTGGCTAACTTTACATCGTGCCAACCGTGGCTCGTGCCTTTAACTGACTTCTGTCTTACGCGACGCTATCACCCAAGTCATACGTTATATGACGGCCCGTGAGATCGTGGGACTATTTGACTTGACAACCGCAGAACGAGCGGGACGGCACTTAGAATGACTTAGGTCGATCGGCATAATTTTGCCTAACTTACTCAAGCCTACAACTTAACCCGAAGGACAAGCCAAGGCTATGCCAAGCCTTGCGCAGTGGAAATGTGCATGCTTTATCGAGCATTTACGCGGGCGACGCCTATGACTTAGGCTAACTCATCGTTTGTGTCGAATACCAACTTTTCCTTCTCCCAAGCCACGGGACGAAGGATCGAGTGTCATTTCAAAGCACGCTGAGCAAGAACTCTAATCAGACCGTAGGACGTTTTCCATGTTCTAAACTCGATTCGATCCGTCGGGATAATTCCCTTTAGCTATGTGGATTCGTCTCTTTTATTATTAAGCCTACTTGTGCAGTTGAAAACACGAATTATTAAGTGAAGGCAAAGATGAGGCAAGTTCACCGAAACTCCCCCACCTGAGCGATGTCTTCGAGTCGCCGTTGTAAGGCCAAGTCCGAACGCCGTCAGCGTTACGATTTCTCCGATTGACTTTGCGGGACGGGGCACTACAATAGTGTCTCATATATATAGGCTAGAGTAAGACATGTAGACATACCCCACTCTGGAATCTTCCAACTAAAATTTACTGGAATGATAGCCATCTCACACCCGGCCAGGTGTGTGATGTGTCGTATTACCTACAGCCGTTTACATGTCGAACTCGGTATTTTAAAACACACTGCTAGAGTATAGGCTAGACTCACCATGGAATTATTGATCACTATAACTGGAATCGTCTCTTACTGGATTCATCTTGTATTAGATTCATCCTGTACTGGACTTACATTGGAGTTACACTGGTCTACATTGCTGTCTGGACTTATACCATATTACCCTGGTTCAGCTAGTTTTTATTTACAGTCTTTATTGCCATGATTCTCCTCTTGTTTAGTTACTTACTTTTCTTGCACTATATCTGTCTTTCTTACCTTCACCTGAACATAAACTGTCATGTTCATCAATACAACTGTCTATAACTGCTTTATAGTTCTCTGTCATTTACTTGGGTTTTCTAGATGAGATGTGCTCGTTCATGTCCTGACTGGACCTGTTGATAAATTTTACAGATAGCCTGGAGGTTGCCTGCTAGCCTGGAGGTTGCCTGCTAGCCTAGAGGAGACACAGTATAGATAGCTAGGGTTTAGCTCATAGTTTATTTCTAGTTGTCTTGAGTTATATTTATGGATTACTGTATTTGAGCTTTGAGACGTATTTCTGGGTTTATATATCTTAGACACTTAGACTTCTATCTACTGTATCTCTTTTGGATTTCATGTTTTATCTATCTTTATCATGCTCTACCTTAGATGTGATTGAGACTGTATCTGCTATGTCACCTCCATTCGGAGAGTATATACTGTACAGGTACCTTTATTTTGGTAGATGTTTGACCTAGGACAGCGTTCTACTGTCGACACTGCGGCGTAGGCTGGACGTACCCACGCCTCGTGCCCTTACTCTAGGGTGCGGGTCGTGACACCGCCTCCCCCTCCAGCCCTTCTTCCCGTCCCGGCTGAAGGCTTCCCCACAGCCCTAGTTCTGTCTCCCCCCGCTTCGGGTGCGACCGTCCTCCCGGAGCTCCGCTCCCCCGCTCCTCCCTCGGGCTACCTTCCCCCTCCTGCCGCCTTCGCCCCTCAGGCCACGGCAGCGGACACCCTCTCTTCCTCCGCGCCCCTCTCGAGCCCTCCTCCCATCGCCGGCTCCGCCCAGCCTCCCTTCCCCGCGGCGGGGGCCTACTGGCAAGACCCTACTACCTTGCGGTGGTACTGGGTCGCCGCCCCAGCCCAGCCGGCCGTGCCCCTCTGGCAGTCCTCCCTTTCCAGCGTCTCCGCTGCACAATGGGCGGCGTACGCCCACCACCTGGGGTCGAGGCACTTTTTCTAGCCTCCGCCCGGTGCTCCTCTCCGCCCGGTCCCCTCCGTCCGGCGCTCATCTTCCTCTCAATCTCCTTCTCCCGGGAGTCCCCTCGCAGGAGCTCCTCTGGCCGCCCCCTCTGGCCCGCCCCCTTGTCCCCCTACTGGTTCCTACACTCCTCCGCGGCCTCCTCCTTTTCCGGCGGGCTCCCCGATCCTCCCCCGGCGGGTCTGAGCCCCCTTTTCTCGATCGGTCCGTGCCTCCCAGCCTCGGGTTGCCCCCCTCTGGCTCCCCTGCCTCTCCGGCGGAACCTTCCCGTCCTTCGCTGCGGCGGGTGCGCTTGTCCCAGTCCTTCGCCGTAGCTCTCCGCCGTGGAGTTGTCCTCGAGTCGCCGTCCCCGGTGCCGTTCCCCCTCACCGGCGGATCCTCCCCAGCCAGGCCCCCTCGGTGGCAGCGCGGAGGGATTCCTGAGCCCCCTTGGGACGCGCCCCATCTCCCTCGGGCCCCACGCCCGGCTCTGCCCCCTCGGGCACTGCATGGATCGGCCACGTGCCCCCCCGGGGCTGTGTGTGGGTTTCAAAATTTTAATTTTTGAATTCGGTTTGGTCTTTGTGTGGGCCAGGCTGTTCTGTAGTGTTTTGTCTATATATATATATATATATATATATATATATATATATATATATATATATATAGAGAGAGAGAGAGAGAGAGAGAGAGATTTCTAAATTTCTGGTGGCTTAACCCCTTCAAGGGATCTCCATAATATCTAGTTATAATAGTTATTGGCTTATTAAATTTTATAAGATGTGATTATATGATATCATGATAATGATTATGATAACACTTATCCTATATGTTAATTGGGTACAATCAACTAAGTTAAGACTAAATGCAACACTCCTTCTTGAGTGTGCACAACTCAAGAAATGATCCGCATTAGCCTCGCATCAGCCTATAGATAATTGATGGAGAGTGATATTTCTAAATTTGTTGTGGCTCTTGATAAGAAAACGATTTTATAGGCACAATCGACAAAAAGTGAGTCAATATCGATTTAGATATGATCATATTAGTGTGGGTGCATCGTTAAAACCTTCTTAGGAAACCAAAAAGCCAATAGAAAAAATGGTCTTCAGTTAAGAAAAAAGAGAGTACATTAAGGTCTACTCCTCCCGGTTTGGATATTTTATCCCAAATAAACTATAAGCATTGCAAATCAGACAATTTGCGCAAAATAAATCCTTGAACAAGCTTCTGAATAGTGAATTTTGTTAAGGACTTCGTGAACAAGTCGACAAGATTGTCTTGGGATTGTATCTGCTTGACTTTAATCTTCTGATGCTCTGCTTGCTGATGTGAGAAGAACAACTTTGACACAATATGCTTGGTATTGTTTTCTATGATGTAGCCTTTCTTCATCTGGTCAGTACATGTGGCGTTATCTTCATAGATTATTGTTGGAACATCATTAATAGAAGAAAACCCACTCGTAGTCCAAATGTGCCTAGTTACAGATCGCAACAATATACACTTCTCAGTAGCATCATGAAAGACGATGAGCTCGACATGATTTGATAAGTGGCAACTAGGGTCCATTCTGTAGACTACCAAGATATTAGTGACTCCCTAATGGTAATGACATAACCACTTCTTTTCTTGTGTGGGTCAGATAAATAACCGACGTCAGCATAACCAATAAGACATGCATCATTATGAGGATCAAGGGAGTGTGATCCATTCTGAGATGCGTAGTGATAGAATAAACACATGTTTGTAGTTCGATTAAGGTGATGGAAGATGTCTTCAATATCACTCTAGTGGCGGCATATTGGCGCACACTAGTCAAGAGACTCACGACAAATGAAATGTCCAGTCTACTACATTGAGCGAAGTACAATAATGTACCAATTTTTATTTATGAAATTTCAGTCTCTAATACCTCTTTATCATCATCCTTAGAACTGAATATGTCTCATTTTGTATCTAGAGTACGAAAGACCATGAGCATATTCAAAGGATTCATCTTGTCCACATTAAGGTAATATCTCTGTAGGAGCGTAAAAAGTGCTTCAAAGAAAGAGTCAAAGTGATAGATCATTCCACTCAAATTGATCTACTTTACGCCACAGAGAGGCTAAATACTTTACGCCCAAGACAAGGCTAATCACTTTACGCCTAAAGTAGGCAGATCATTTTACGCTCGGGTCTACACCCATGATTTTATGCCAAGGACAGATCAGCCACATTTACGCTGGACAAAGCTGTCAAGTCTCGCATTTAATGCAAACTCTGACATGAAGATATTGATGATGGCATATACCACAGATTTCGAAGGGATTTGTTTAATACAGAGACCAATATTGTCGTTTAATATGTGGACTGAGCTACTTTACGCTCACACTATGGCTTCTTTTACGCACAGAGATTATATGAGTTTTTACGCTCGAAAGTCGACGTGTGCGTAAAGTCTATTTGGGCTACTTTACGCTCAAGGTTATTCAATAACCACTTTACGCGGGAAATCTATGACAGGGCTGTTTTACGCCTAGTCCACTACTTTACGCTCGGAGTACATTGGGGTTATTTTACGCCCTATTCTTCTTCATCAGTTGAGAACGTGGTCTGCCAACATGGCTTTCATGCCACACATCTCGAAGAACGTGTGTACGTGCATCCTATTCTTACTGAAATGATGGGACACGTGTCAACATATACAGACGATGACTTCAGTCGTGGGTGACAGTTGTTAGCGTAAAGACAAAACTTTTGCTGAGTTTTTACGCACAAGAGCCCAAGTCTATAAATAGACTTATTTTCTCATATAACAAGGACACACACACAGAGACAGGAGAAAAGACAGAGAGATTAGAACTCAGAGATTTTTGATTCTCTAGAGCATTCTTCTTCAACCTTTCTTTCAGAACAGAGTGAAGCAAAGCAGGAAAGCATTCGGCCTCGCCATCAGTGCCCAAGTGCGTCGATACCTTTCTGGTGACTTAGTTCTTCCAAGTTGTTCATCTTCAAGCAGCGTTCTTCATCATCATCGTATGGTCCAAGGAACAAAGTGATCATTTACAGATCAGACTTCTACAACAATACTTTTCTAGAATCAAATTTGTACTTCTTGTACTCTTCCTCGTTTTATTTTCAAAATCTGACTTCCAGGCATTTTGTTAAGTGAAACAAAAATGGCGACTCTGCTGGGGACGACCTTCTCCTCTGACGAGGAGGCAATTGCTCAATACGATGATGTGTCGATTGGATCGACAAAGAAGACTCTGGTTGTACACTTCGACCACACTGCTTATGAAGGGATGCTCCGAACTGGAGGTGGTTCTCGCTACTCCAATGTTCAAAAATCTCGCAAAGCACGAAAAGTTTGGATTCCTAAATCTAAAATAGCTTCTGATCTCTCTGTTGCTGCTAGTGGCAAGGGAATTCTTCCCACTCCTGTCGTAGGGGCTCCCGTTTGTAACGAGGCAGTCCTTACTTCAGAGTTGCACTCAAAGTGTGACGATTTATCTTCCGTTTGTAACGGTGAAGATAATCAGGTTTCACGCCTACTGCGTAAGAACCAGGTTTTACGCTCAGTGGGTAAAAACCAACTTTTACGCTCGGTACATAAAGATGAGTCTCCCATTTGTAATGGGGTAGACTCTAACGATTGTGCTTCTGGGTGTAAGAATCAGTCTCCTGTCGGTGACGTGGTAGGCTCAAATAAATTACGCTCCTCGCGTAAAACAAAATCTCCCGTCTGTGATGTGGCAGATAACCAACTTTTATGCTCTACACGTAAAGGTAAATCTCCTGTCTTTGACAGTGTAGATAAAATTCACAATGACATTTTTACATCTATTGTGAATGCACCTAAATGTGTGCAGTGTAAAAATATTGTTGGTAAAGCTTCAGTTCTATGCCAACAACCTTCTTATACTGCTCTACGCAAAGTACCAAATCTACAAATTACACACAATGAAAATGGAGTCCTTCGTGCTAAAAAATCTCAAGATTTACGCACACAACTCCAAACTTGTCACGACCCGCTCCCAATTTTGGGATACGAGTACGTGGCCAAGTCCAGCCTACGCCGCAGCATCGGCGGTAGTACGCTGTCTATGATAACAATGGTCCTCAACAAGCACAACACGCATATATATATCATCCACAACTAAGCCAGCAAAAATCACTAAAACATCTAATAGTTTCAATATTATAAATATGAAAAATCCACTACAACTCAGAAAGTCTCGAGAACAAACCCGGATAATAGAAAATAAAATGGACAACTAACTCCATAACTATAACTACTAACTAATGCGAATCTATAAGGAAAAAAATATGCTAATTCGCATCAGTGCTAGAACCGGGTACGCCAGTGACGTCAGTGTCTCCAACATACTCACCATAAATCTCTGGACAGATCACGTCGTCTACAACTGAAAAATGGTTATCCAGTCAGGATTGGAACAAGTACAAGTCTAACCACCATGATACAAGTACAATATAAAGTAATAAAACACTAAACATGGAAGGTAATGATCAATGGAAACAATGAACAATATGAACAAGAAATCATGAGATGGAAGAAACTGATAAAAAAAGTAACCAGCATGAAAAGTAAAGAGACTCATGTAAACACTCGTAGTGCACGTGTCGTGAGAAGTACAACGTTCCTACACATGGACGGCTTGGGCGAACGATAAGGTTATAAGGCCCGCCCCCGTAACCGGGAGAGTTGCCAACAATACCATCTGGGCTTTGTCCACGTGCCTAGTAATTGTACCCCTCCAATATCCATACCTCACAATCACGAAAACACGATCACGATAACGATCAAGATAACAATGAGACAACATGATCAATAGTCAAACACTCAACTCTCGTGTGTGTAACAGTCAAGACACAGAAGATAGCATGTATAAGTGAAATACGACAATATAAAGTAAATGCACATGAAGGCGTCAACAAGTACTTGCCTGAACTCTTGGATGAATTGATTTCACAAGTTGAAGACAATATGAACTCCGGCCTAGAAGCTATCAAATCAAGCCATCATTCCACGAACCCCGTCGCACAAACAACCACAAGTTAGATATACAAATCCCACTCTAAAAATCCTAGAAACTGGCTAATGGGTTAAATCAATTAATACTATTGTAATTCTGGAATAAATCATCTAAAATCCTATTTTAACCTATTTAATTCTGAAATAATAATCTACACAAAAATATTTGGCCAAGGAAAGTCACGGTTCCAAATTTGGGACTCGTGGCACGTAAACCGAGACATACTGTTGACTAACTAGTCAAATATTATGAATTCAAAGTTTGAGTGTGCAACATGATAGATTTCAGCGCCATGAGTGCACTGGAATCGACCGTGCCACAAAGTCACGATTTGGTCAAAAGTTATCGCCATTATGGCTAACCATGACCAAATCGATGGACCGTTAACCAAATCTGACTTCTATGAACAAAATAAAATACTAGATGAAACTCTGAATTTCTGGAAAAATTATATGTTTTAGAGCTTGGTGTCAGCTTTCCAAAACTTCAAACGGATCGCAAAACGGAGTTCGAGATCGTTCGAAATCTCGAAAACCGTGCGACATGTTGATTTTTGGACAACCGACACTCAAATAATTATTCAGAAATTCGAGATCAAATTTACAGAAAATAAAATATATATTCAGAAACCTAACCTCAATACGCTTCTAACAAAAAAACAGCGCGCGAAAAGGATGTCTAGATCGACGGCAAACCCTCCGCGAAGTCGAAGAATCCTTATTGAACTCTCCCACAAAATAATTGCTGAATTCTAGGGTTTTCGGAAAACTATTAATAACTCATATATATAGAGATGGGTTGGTGGCTTGAGGCGGCTGGGCGGTGCCACGTGGCACGATCTTGTGCGCCCATCGCACTGATCGTGCGGCCCAGAGAAATCCGAGCTCGACTCGGCTTAGGAGTGCCCTTAAGCCGGCTCGGCTTGAATTTGAGGGCGGCTCGGAGACCGAGCCCACAGCCCCACTCGCTGCCACGTGGGCCCGCGCCCTTCCACTTCAGCGGCTGACGGGTGGGCCCCGCCGGCGGCTGACTGGATATTTGTTTTGGAAAATAGGTTTTTAAATGCAGAAAATTAAATAAAAATCAGGATAAATCCTATAAATTCCAAATAAATGCCAGAAAATTCCTAAAAATTCCTAGAAAAATCTAGAAATATATTTTAGGGGTTCTAGAGCCCAAATAATTTATTTGACCTCAAAAATACCCTCGGGTGCTCTCACAGTAAATCCTAGAAGCTTAAAAAAATTAATAAAATCATATATAAAATTTATCTAAAAATCTCCTAAAAATCCAAGAAATTCTAAAATAATAAAATGCTACTCTAGGGGTTGCATGGGGACCCTGGAGACCATATATGTCCTAGTTTTACTATACTTAAGTTATAGGCTTAGGTACGCACCCTTGTGATCCCAAATCAAAACTCCATTTACCTACGATTCAAACCATTATATAAATAATAATAATAAACAAAATAAATAAATAAAAATAAAAAAATTCTCTCTAAAATAAATAATTTTCGGGAGACAAATGCTACAAACTATCCCCCTTAAAAGATTTTTGTCCTCAAAAATCAAAATATCACAAATAGCATAGTATAATACCTAACTCTTACAAACAATAATTTCTTAATCTAAGTCACGGAGAGATAATGGCTAGGAACATAAGTGAACTAACAACTAACTAAGCATGCATAACAACTAAACCTAAAGAAGGCTTTCAAGGAAACCTATTTAAGTTACCTATGTCTTGGGGTTGAGTCACGGCCACAAATGCTTGTTCTTGACGTTGTGCTCCTCCAGATTGCTGTTGTGAAACTGGCCTATGTGCTGGTACTGCGGGGCATTCTCGCACTTGGTGGTCTGGTGCTCCACAAAGGAGACAAAGTCCTAACCTCTTCCTACAATGGTCTTCCTTGTGTCCTTTTCCACAATAATTACACTTAGGCTTGGGTGGGATAGGCTGCTATTGTGGCTGGGATGATACCATCCTAGTTGGAGGTTGATGCTGGATTTGAAGGTCTTCTGAGAATTATTAGGACGTTTTGATGGTTCTTGATGACTACCATCTCTACCTCTCTTTTGGGAAGCTACTTTCTGCCTTAGGATAGATTCTTGACGCCTAGCTGCATTCAAGATATCTGTATAGGATGTTGGGTCTACTGACGCTGTTAAACTCTGCAACTTATAATTCAGCCCAGAATGGAACTTCTCCGCCTTCTCTTCTTCTGTAGATACAAGAGTAGGAGCAAAATGACTCAAGCGACTAAATTCTGTATCATATTCGTCCACTGTCATGCTCCCCTGCTCTAGTCGTATGAATTGATCCCGCAGCTCCTTTCGAACAGTGGTGGGGAAGAACATGGTATTGAAGAGGTCCGTAAACTCTTTCCGTAACAGATTCTTGCCCAACCGTCTTTCTTGTGCTGCCCACCAATGATGTGTATTGTCCTTGAGCTACAACTTCACTGCTTTTATCCATTTCTCCGGTGGCAGCTCCGATGCCTCTAGTAGTGTGTCTATCTCCACTAGCCAGTTGGTAACTTCTATGGGTTTCTCTGAGCCAGTAAAGGGAGGTGGGTTCATCTTGCGAAACCCATCAATAGTACCCATACGATCTTGTCGTGTTTCTACGCTCCTCTCCAAAATATTTGCATGTCTCTGCTGAGTCTCCATCATGTCTTGGAGTAACGTAAGGAGATGAGCTCCATCCACAGTTACTCCTTGGGTTGGGGCTGTTGGTGGTGGTGGTGGAAGATCCTCGGCACTAACCCTATCTTGTTGATGGTTAGAAGGCTCTACGAACTCGGTACTCTCTGCTGTCGATCCCTCGGGTTCGGGAGTAGCAAAAGGGTTAGCTACCCTTTTCCCCTTACGGATCGCACTGTGCCTTGTCTCAACCATTGTAAACTAAAAGGAAGAAAGGACATGGTTAGAACGGTAGATGCAAACATATCGAAGAAATCACGGACGAAATCAAGCAGGATGCAAGATAAGATACAATAAGATTCTATGATAAAACAGACTCATAAGGTTGGAAATCCTATTTGTGGATGATATAATCTCCTAACTTCAAATCTATTCGCAGGCTCGCAGTAGTACAACTAACTTAAGCACTACCACGAGTTTGCAGTCTTTTGCAAAATTGGACCTGCGTGGGCCACCATAAAAACTTGTCACGACCCGCTCCCAATTTTGGGATACGAGTACGTGGCCAAGTCCAGCCTACGCCGCAGCATCGGCGGTAGTACGCTGTCTATGATAACAATGGTGGTCCTCAACAAGCACAACACGCATATATATATCATCCACAACTAAGCCAGCAAAAATCACTAAAACATCCAATAGTCTCAATATTATAAATATGAAAAATCTACTACAACTCAGAAAGTCTCGGGAACAAACCCGGATAATAGAAAATAAAATGGACAACTAACTCCATAACTATAACTACTAACTAATGCGAATCTATAAGGAAGAAAATAAGTTAATTCACATCAGTATTGGAACCAGGTACGCCAGTGACGTCAGTGTCTCCAACATACTCACCGTAAACCTCTGGACAGATCACGTCGTCTACAACTGAAAAATGGTTATCCAGTCAGGATTGGAACAAGTACAAGTCTAACCACCATGATACAAGTACAATATAAAGTAATAAAACACTAAACATGGAAGATAATGATCAATGGAAGCAATGAACAATATGAACAAGAAATCATGAGATGGAAGAAACTGATAAGAAAAGTAACCAGCATGAAAAGTAAAGAGACTCATGTAAACACTCGTAGTGCACGTGTCATGAGAAGTACAACGTTCCTACACATGGACGGCTTGGGCGAACGATGAGGTTATAAGGCCTGCCCCCGTAACCGGGAGAGTTGCCAATAATACCATCTGGGCTTTGTCTACGTGCCTAGTAATTGTACCCCTCCAATATCCATACCTCACAATCACGAAAACACGATCATGATAACGATCAAGATAACAATGAGACAACATGATCAATAGTCAAACACTCAACTCTCGTATGTGTAACAGTCAAGACACAGAAGATAGCATGTATAAGTGAAATACGACAATATAAAGTAAATGCACATGAAGGCGTCAACAAGTACTTGCCTGAACTCTTGGATGAATTGATTTCACAAGTTGAAGACAATATGAACTCCGGCCTAGAAGCTATCAAATCAAGCCATCATCCCACGAACTCCGTCGCACAAACAACCACAAGTTAGATATACAAATCCCACTCTAAAAATCCTAGAAAGTGGCTAATGGGTTAAATCAATTAATACTATTCTAATTCTGGAATAAATCATCTAAAATCCTATTTTAACCTATTTAATTCTGAAATAATAATCTACACAAAAATATTTGGCCAAGGAAAGTCACGGTTCCAAATTTGGGACTCGTGGCACGCAAACCGAGACATACTGTTGACTAACTAGTCAAATATTATGAATTCAAAGTTTGAGTGTGCAACATGATAGATTTCAGTACCATGAGTGCACTAGAATCGACCGTGCCACAAAATCACGATTTGGTCAAAAGTTATCGCCATTATGGCTAACCATGACCAAATCGATGGACCGTTGACCAAATCTGACTTCTATGAACAAAATAAAATACTAGATGAAACTCTAAATTTCTAGAAAAATTATATATTTTAGAGCTTGGTGTCAGCTTTCCAAAACTTCAAACGGATCGCAAAACGGAGTTCGAGATCGCTCCAAATCTCGAAAACCGTGCGACGTGTTGATTTTTGGACAACCGACACTCAAATAATTATTCAGAAATTCGAGATCAAAATTAAAGAAAATAAAATATATATTCAGAAACCTAACCTCAATACGCTTCTAACAAAAAAAACGGCGCACGAAAAGGATGTCTAGATCGACGGCATACCCTCCGCGAAGTCGAAGAATCCTTATTGAACTCTCCCACAAAATAATTGCTGAATTCTAGGGTTTTCGGAAAACTATTAATAACTCATATATATAGAGATGGGTTGGTAGCTTGAGGCGGCTGGGCGGTGCCACGTGGCACGATCTTGTGCGCCCACTGCACTGATCGTGCGGCCCAGAGAAATCCGAGCTCGACTCGGCTTAGGAGTGCCCTTAAGCCGGCTCGGCTTGAATTTGAGGGCGGCTCGGAGACCGAGCCCACAGCCCCACTCGCTGCCACGTGGGCCCGCCCCCTCCCGCTTCAGCGGCTGACGGGTGGGCCCCGCCGGCGGCTGACTGGATATTTGTTTTGGAAAATAGGTTTTTAAATGCAGAAAATTAAATAAAAATCAGGATAAATCCTATAAATTCCAAATAAATGCCAGAAAATTCCTAAAAATTCCTAGAAAAATTTAGAAAATATTTTAGGGGTTCTAAAGCCCAAATAATTTATTTGACCTCAAAAATACCCTCGGGTGCTCTCACAGTAAATCCTAGAAGCTTAAAAAAATTAATAAAATCATATATAAAATTTATCTAAAAATCTCCTAAAAATCCAAGAAATTCTAAAATTATAAAATGCTACTCTAGGGGCTGCATGGGGACCCTGGAGACCATATATGTCCTAGTTTTACTATACTTAAGTTATAGGCTTAGGTACGCACCCTTGTGATCCCAAATCAAAACTCCATTTACCTACGATTCAAACCATTATATAAATAATAATAATAAACAAAATAAAAAAATAAAAAAATAAAAATTCTCTCTAAAATAAATAATTTTCGGGAGACAAGTGCTACAAAACGCGTAGAAATGTACAATTTGGTTCTGCGAATGCAGCCAGTAATCTTCTTTATACACAGGGGACTAAACGTTTCTCCACCCCAAATGTAATAAAGAAGACTACTCCCTCCACTCCTTCTGACTTACATAAATTGCTAATGCAAAAGCGTAAGAATAGACAATCTCCGGTGACATTTCCCCAAGAAAAACATCATTGTGATTATCACCAGGTTGTGATCAATTGTTGTTGTTCGGCTTCAAAACGGTCAGTTTTTGATCGATTGAGTTTTAATGTGTCTCAACAACAAGCTGAAGAACAAGAACATGAGTTGTCATATGCGTCAGTGAACATGGCATCTCATACTAACAGAGGACAACGTCCAAGACGAAATACGTCCCAAACCCCAGGTCAGCAACAGTTCAACAGACTTCTTGATTCTTTTGAGGGAGTATATTAGAACACTCGATCAAGAAGACAAAGACAAATACAGACTTCTGATTCAGAAGCTGGGGGTACTCAATCTTTTGAGTCTGAGACTGACAGTCTCGATTCATACTTCTATACTGATCCTTCTATATCTTCAAGAGAGGTTGAATCCTACGCTGTTGGAGATGAACCAGTGACCTCATCTGTTAATACAGAACAACATCTCACTGCCGTTGAGCAATCACTGAAAGACATGCTTAGCATGGTGCAAAACATGCATCAGATAATATTGAATCAGCAAACTGCTCAACCGACAATAATAGCACCAGTACCAGTAGCAGCACAAACTCAAGATAGTCAAGGGGCTGATATACCTTTGAATGTTCAGGAGCCTGTTGTTAATCAAAATTATGTTTCTCCAGATCCTATTATTCCAGAAGATGTACCATCTCCGGTGGGGATTACGGTACATCCAACAACTATTCAATCAAATGTGCTTCCGCAGACTACTGAGGCCATTCAGGCAGTGCGTGAACTCAAAGCATAGTTTGAAGTCTTGAGGCACAAGGATCAACTCCAGAGGTTAGGGATTAAACAACCTTATCCTCCTCATTGGAACGATGCACCCTTTCTACCAAAATTCAAGCCACAATCCATGGTATTGTTTGATGGGAGGACTTCCCCTAGTCAATATATCAATTATTTTGATATTATGACTGTACATCTGCAGAAAAATAATGCTCTTCTCACTCGAGTGTTCATTGGTTGCTTGACGGGTTCGGCTTATGATTGGTATCGAAGTTTATCCGACAATTGCATTTCGTCTTTCGACGAATTTAAGGCAATGTTTCTCTCCCGCTTCTACGAAGGAGGTATGGACATGAACATGTCCTTCTTGATAGAAATCAAGCAAAAGGAGAAAGAAGATACTCGGACGTTCATTGAACATTTTGACAAGCTACTTTAAATATGCCCTCGGGTATGCCAGACTCAGCACTCATTGATACATGTAAGATGAATCTGCGACCATCTATTGCTATTTTTACGGGTTTTCAATTCACAGATTGGGCTTCGTTCATCATAGCAGCAGTTTCTGTCGAGACCAATAGTAGGTTGGCTCGTGCACATGGGATGATTTTTGCCTCAGATGATAGAGGAAAGAAAAGTAATCCTGGTAATAACCCCGACAATCGTAATGTGAAAGGAAAAGATACCCTCATGGTTAATCTTTCCAAGAATAAAACGACGCCGAATAGCCAGGAATCTTCCAGGCCAAAGGAAGAATACTCTTTTGATGAGAGTGATATCCCAGGGATATTTCAATGTCTGGTGAAGAGTGGCAAACTTCAGATTTCAGAGCCAAAAAGGCCTAATGAGGTGAATCTAACTGACAATCCCAAATATTATATCTATCATAGATACATTAACCATCCTACCAGTGCTTGCTATGTCCTGAAGAAGAAAATCCAGGAGCTGATAAATGGTGGTGCTATCGCCTTAACTAATGATGACCATACGGTTACAACCAATATGGTTTCTCTTCAATTCGAGAACTTTTCTCCACAGCAAGTAGTAGATGGAATCATCCCAATCCCGAAGGCGACGATAAAGATTGTGAATATCCCGCTTCATAGAGAAGAAAATGACGGATTGCTGCCTCTTACCTTAAAAAATGGTAAAATTATGTGGGTACACCCTGACTTAATACCTGAATTGGAAAATGAAGGTAAAACTTCAAAATCCAAGAAAGGCAAGAAAGTCAAAACCTGCAACATGATTGTTCATGATATTCCAGATCCTGATGACTTGGATCGGCTATGGGATGGCTCTCCTTTGGAAGATAGACTAAGAGGATTGAACATATGTCCTCCAAGTCTAGCTCCTCCTACCAAACTCAAGCTTACTTATCAGCAGTGGTTAGCTATGAATAGTGTCCCTTTATACCGGACATAACAAGTCTTCGCTGCTTACGAAAAAGCTCCTACAGGGATTTTTCCTCGTATCCCGAATCCTTCTCCTTCTGTAGTTACAGAGACATATATTCCTCATTCTTCTGTGGATACAGAGATCCCTTCTTCTTCCTCTGTGGAACCATTTGCTAAAAGCCTGCTGCCCATTCATCTATACAGTCAGCAATCTGTCCTTCTCATAAAGAAAATGGGGTATAACTTTCAGAAGGCAGAAGGTTTAAATTATGATAAAGGAATACGACTTCCTTTACAAATTCAAAATCAAAAATCTACTGTTGGATTGGGTTCTGAAATTCCTCACAACAAACCTTACAAGAAAAGGGCTAAAGGGAGGAAGACTAAATCCTGTAATATGGTACTTCCTTCTCTTGAGTCTGAAGAAGAAACTTTTACTGGTACAAGATCCGGGAAGGAGTACCACAAAGATTATGAGAGATCTTCCAAAGAAACAGAAAATATAGTGGAAACACTACCAGCTCAACCTTCTCTTGTTCCTGCTAAACCCTCGGTGGTTGAAAAGGGAAAACAGAAAGCAGTATGCTTTGACGTTCCATTGAAGTCTGCTTCCAGTCAGGGGGTGGTGATGAAACCTTACAAATTTGATATTCTAGCTCAGTTAGCCAATACTCCGGCTAGGCTATCTATATTTGAACTGCTTCGCCTTTCTAGAGAAAGCAGGGAGACTTTGAGTGAAGCTCTACTTCAGGCAGATTCATGCTTGGCTCAACTCAAGAGTCCTGATAATACTCCAGTTTTATGTCCGCAATGTCATAGTGTGATGGAAGCAATTCCCAACATCACCTTTACACAAGAAGATATGTTGTTGAAGTATAACAAACATGACAGGCCTCTGTGCTATACTGGGTATATTGGATCTACTGAAATTGACAGGATCTACATTGATCCTGGGTCTTCAATTAGCATAATTCTTCAGAGTATGCTAAGACCCCTGAGGATTCCTACTAGTGATTTGACTTACACTAGTACTACGATAGTCGGTTTTAACTCTGGCAAGAGTTAACCACTGGGGAAGATTCGTCTGTAAATTCAGATTGGCAATCTCCGAACTATGGTAACCTTCTATGTTATCAACTCAGACGTATCCTACAATATCCTTCTTGGAAGACCATGGTTACATGAGCATAATATCGTGCCTTTAACTCTCCACCAATGCTTCAAGTATATGGATTTCTAAGGAGTTGTGAAGATTGAGTTTGCTGATATCAATCCCTTCAAGGGTATCGAAGCCTATTTTTCTGATTCAAGGCTTTATAAACAAGAGCATATGAAAGAGATATCAGACATAGCTGAGGATCAATCATCTACCGAGGATCAATCTATTAATAAAAATCTGCCAGAGGAGCAACCTTTGAAGATCATAGTCAAGGGATGAATCCAATCCCAATCTGTCAATGATCAACCTTTGGTAATCAAGGTTAAAGGAAGAACTCAAACTTCATCTGAGAAATCAACAAATATTCCTGCTAAGAGCCAAGTTCAACCCTTTTTGATTAAAGTCAAAGGGCGTACCTCTTGTACGAATGATCTAGAACCACCATTGATTGTCAATCTTGGCAAATCTACGCAGAAGACGGATAATGGTCCACTGATGATTAATCCGAAGCGTAGCATTCAAATCGTAAATGATGTAAATATTGATCATTCTGTACTTTTTGATATCAAAGAAGATTTCCTTTTCGAGTATATGGCTGCCAAGTTTATTGAAAGAATGACTTTATCTCCTGATAATCAAAGTCATCAATCTAAAGGCGACATAGAACCAGAAAAAACTTTATACATCAACCATAAAGAAAATTCCTTTCCTCTTCAGGTTGATGTTGGACCTTATGCTCAAAAGTTTTTGACATCTTTTCCCTATCTTCTACCTGTAGCCGCTTCATCACAAGCCTGCGTAACTTTTAGACGTCACGAAGAATCTTATTTTGTGGTTCCATATAATAAAAACATGTACCTATTGCTCAGACAGGCGATCTGAAAGATAAAGACAAAGAAAGAATCCGAATTGACAAGTATAGTCAACAATCTATCAAGATTATCCAGAACATGGGATATGATTTGAAGACTATACAAGGTCTCAATCAAGGCAAAGGTAGACGACTCCCGTTATTTGGTGATCCATTTTACCAGAAGACTCATCATGGATTGGGATACGATCCATCCCATATGTTTAATGACGATATACAAGAAGAATTCTCTTCTAAATCCTCACAATCATCTGATTCGGAAGAAGACTAATTCATCGAATCGGATATATCTCACGAGTATCTTCAACTTTCTATTAGGATTTATTCTTGAGTTGACCTCCTTTCCTCTCCCATAAAATATGTTAGGTCATCCACTTCTTTTATCAATATCTGATATATATGCTCATAATGTCTGTCTTCTTAAATCCCCAGCTACCAAAGTTTGGTCAAGCTGATTACTCATCTCTTTTGAGAGAAATTTTTTATCTTCCATCTTATCAGTTGGTATAGAAAGCTGAATTTATTATTTATCACGTTCTTATAACCTCTGAATAAATATTAAATTTGCTAGTGTTTCCTGTCTATCATGTCCATTTGACCTCTGCATAGATATTAATCTACTTTTCTTTGAGTTCTTACATACTATCATGTCCATGTTACCTCTGATAGTATTATGCTCTAAAACAGAAAATGCGATTTCATTATCTATCATGTCCATATTACCTCTGGATAGATATAATACGTTGAATTTAAAAGACTTGTCACGTCCATATTACCTCTGATAAGTGTTTTCTATCTCATACCTATTGTTTAAATTCCAAATAAACTATAGGATCACAAAACAAATCTTTCATTCATTTCTGGTGGAAACACTACAAAATGAATTAGACAAAAGATGACAAAACACTCTCTTAAGGTGGAGTGGAAATATCTTGAAGCAATTTCTTTAATTCTTCTAGCCGCTTGCCACGAGAACTCATAACCTTCTTGGTAGCCTCAGCACGTCGAGCTTCGGGGGTGCAAATACAGGAAAGCTCAGCGAAAGTGATTATTAAATTGTCCTTGGCTTCATCAAGGGTTCTGATAGTCGATTCAGCCCCAAAAGCTTGTTCTTCTAAAATTGAGCTTTGGGTGAGGTACAGATTTCGAGCATCAATTATCTTCTCCCTTTCAGCCTTCAAGCGAGCTAACTCTGCCTCGACCTCGTGGATCTTGTCATTCTTGCTCTGAATATCTATGTTTAAAGCATCATAAGCCACTCTGTGACCATGCAGGGCAGGTTTTATGCCAGCCAAAAAGGCTTTCTCTTTGGCAACCTTTAGACTGTGTTCATGGAGACCTGCATTATACGTAGTCTCTCTAGCAAGATAATCAGCCGTTAAGGCATCACACTCCTCCTGAATAAGGCTTTTAACAGTCTCATTTGATAGTATGAGATATTCTCCAATTGGCTGCTCAATGTCCTCTACAATTTTCTCCAATATTGCAGCTCTCTCAACATCATTGAACATGGCAACATTCTTGATAGTCAGAGCCATTACCGTCTTCAAAATCTCATAACTGAGACCCTTATTCAGGACCATCTTTATCAGAGTTGCCAGAGTTTTATAAAAAGTTTCAGTATGAATCTCAACCAGGAGATTCATTTCCACGCTGGAGCTTGGTGTGGCGGCAATATCTAATAAATCTCTTCTTTCGAGATCGGGAGCAGATGTGGTTGGCACGACAGCAGGATGAGACGAAGTTGTTGCTGTCACTATTGCCTTGGCCAAGTTATCCCTAAGAGCTTCAGGGATTGTATCTCCAAAATCTATAGCTACCATTGGTGTAACAACAGACGGAAGTGGAGCTATTGTTGTCACTGCTGTTATTTGGCTCCCAAGAACTTCAGGAGCAACGTCTTCAATATTTGTTACTCCAGCCGTTTCTAGAGTTCCGACGGCGGTAATATCGGTGGATGTGGCGACAAGTGCAGGAGCTGTTTCAGGTCCCGATAGCGGCTTATCAAAAACTGATATTGAATCAGCAACTACAGCCGAAGATGCTATCACTTCCCTGGGTTCAACACCTTCTTTAACTGTCGGCTCCGGAGGATTTTCTACTGCTTCAGTTGCAGTAAAATCTTCCATAGCTGATTCTTTATTTAAGACTGGTTCTCCCCCAGCAGGTTCATCATCACCTGCAGTGAGGTCTATTGCAGCCTCTTTCTGGTGCTGATCTTCAACATGAGAGGATAGTCCAGGATGTGCTTCTTGATGCTCCACCGCGGGTTGTTGTCCTTCCTCTTCATCAACACCCTCTTCGCTAGAAGAAGAAGTCTCATCAGCAGATTCCTCATTTTCCTTATAAACATCTTCTTCTTGAGGAGGAGGAGGAGCCATAGGCTTTGGTGCAATTATGACATCTGTAAGAAACGAACAAAATAAGTTAATATACAAAATCATGATATATAATTCAGTTTAGGTTTTGTGTAATACTTGGAATATGTGCATTTCTTTCAAGATATGTATCATAATCACCATCCCAGTCATCATCCAAAGTCAAGAGCCGGCTCGTCTGATGGGATGCGGTCTTGATCAGCGACGGATACAGTAGTAGCACCCTCTGTAACCTGTGTCTTGGTTGGCAAAGATAAATGGAGTGAGGTGCTAAGACGCCCAGGAGACAAAAGTGTTACAGCTCCTGATCCAACTATTGGTGGAGGGGCTGAAGATCCTTCTCCTGGATGGACTAAGGAAGAATCGACAAGATGATCCTCTTCAATCAAAGTGTCATCTTCTGGAGTGTGGGTCCTTGGTTTGGAAGGCCCTTTGGTGGTAGATTTTTTCTTCTTCTCTGGAGACTTCACCGGAGAAATGGTAGTTGTGTTCTGCTTTCGTTTGCGGGTCTTTCCAATAATTATTGGTCCCGCGGCTACCTCCCCAGCTCCCCTAGGAATTACTGCCAGAAACTCATCTATAGTGGCAGTATTGTCCGGCATATCTGGAGTTATCCTGATAGGTTCTTCGACATTTCCCTCTTGAGCCCACCGAAGACTTCCTTGCATACTATAACCGTCTTCAAAAGAGCGAATTGATGTATAGAAACGAGCATGCGAATGAAGTATGCATAGCTTAGTTGTACTAGTGGCTGTAGATATGGTGAATCTAGCGCCAGTACATGCAGCTCCGAAATATCTCTATGCTCGTGCACCGTCGATCAGCTTTCCATAATGATAGAAGCTAGTGGAAGGATTACCAACATGAAGTTGGTCATATCCAAACTGACGAGCAAACCTACTTGGCAGATAAGGCTCGAATACAAAGTTATCTTCCTTTATATACATCAGATGAGAGGGTCTGATGTACACTAACCATAGGTAGACAGATCTCGGCAATAAGGCTGATTTATATGCTCTATCTTCAAATTTCATACCGAGGCAGTCAGCCGGAACTGGTGGTCTGGTGCAGAAGAAATTCTAGCCATGCGAATAATTTAATGCTGCTCGGGTATCTGCTAACGTTGTAGCTCTCCACGTGGATTTGCTAAATTTTTAGAGAAAAATCCTAGCTTCATCTTCAGGGCCTGGTGGCAACAAATTACAATTATGGAGTAGTAACCAACTTATCAGATAGGTGAATGGTAACTCTACCCTTGAAAAATTGTGAGGAGCATTATTGATTAGATCTTCACCAGAAATCCGTAGACCTACATTTATTCGGCATACCATTGCCGACAATAGGTTAATTCTGTTCTTGAATACCAGACGGACCACTGGCCACAATACGCTACGGTGAATCCAGTCCACAGTGCTGATCCCTGGCATGACCCATCTGCGCAGCCATAAGGATAAGAAGCCCGCCAACAAGGCCTTCTTCGACATCTTTTGACTACCCTGCCTCAGGTAGCTTAAAGCTTCAGTCCCCGCTGGGATATCTCCAGTTCTGGTAGACAGATATCGGTCGCGATCTTTCTGCGACACCATCAATTCCTGAATTAAATCTGCAGGAATTATAGAACAAGGCTTGATGACTTGAGTCTTATCCTCTCGGAACCTGCTCTTCTCTGTCCTGGACACTCTATTTTCATGATAAAATAGATAAGTTGTCCATTTTGTAATGTATGCCAAATGTGAGCCGGTTTCATACATGCTGGTACAAATCAGATAATGGCATATGAGTTCTTCGTAGACTTGCACCAGTTCGGGATTCTTCTCCCGAATTTCTGCCAATTCTCGATTGGAGGGAATATATTCTTCATAGGAGAACCGCCCATTGGCAGCTTCGAGATAAACTGCATCTCATGTAGGGCCAGACCCATCTCACCATACGGAGTAACGAATGTTCCCGTCGAACTCATATACAATTCCAATAAAGCCAAGAACAGATTGCCATTCGGCGGAATGCCATAACTAGTTGATGCTACCACTTCATACAAACCGATGTCGTCCAATTCTGTTTTAAAGTATTTCATGACCCAGTTGCTAATATGGATCCAGTTACCACTATAAGGGGTCAGCCACCCTGTCAGCCTAGGGTTGGTCTGAGGATATAAGACACTTTTCCTTATGAATCTATTTATGAACATGGGAACCTGAACTGGCTGGATGAGAGATGAACCCTCGCTCGGTGTAAACCCAGGCATTAGTCCAGAAAATGGAATAACACCACCACAAGGAGTACTAACATGATAATTCGCTTTCTTCCTTCTAAAAATGATTCTGCCCGGTCTACCATAGCTACTGGGAGTCAAATTCTACAGCATTTAACGGTAATGGCTAGCGTGGACGAAAGCAGATATAGGGTAATCCCTATCCATGTCAGGGAGATACATTACCCTTTCTCCAGATCTAAATACCCAAGCCTCTTTTTTGGGATGAGTCTGTGATTTGTAATCTATCGCATCTCCAAATAAGAAAGCTGGCTTCAGGAATTGTTGATTATCTAGTGACATCAGTACTTCCCCGTCTATCATGGATAATAACATTCTATCCCCTTGAGCTGCTATCAGTTGTGCTCTCTCTACTGGGTATTCAGGGTTCGATTGAGGAAATTGGACATGAGATAAATATTCTAGATAGTTCGAACCTACCATGCCAACTGACGAGCCAAAAACTTCTGCGAGAGGGTGAACTTGCAAATCCACTGACAAAAGGACAAAAGAGATCAAATTAGTTTGAAAGTTTTATGACTTACTAAAAGTGATAAAGGTCTATGAAGTCTTTGTTTTACAAAGCCTCTCAGTGATTGATGAATTTTACGCTACCACATGTTAATGTGAGCGTAATATAACTTTTTACGCTGGCATGTATGAACATGAGCGTAGTTAAGTTTTACGCTGGCACATTAATTGTGGCGTAATCCAAATTTTACGCTGACACGTATAACGTGGGCGTGCTCTTTTTATCTTTTACGCTAACACGTACAACGTGGGCGTATATTGTCATTTCAGTTTGGGTTATCTTTTCCTTCCTCGACGGGTTTTTCCAGCCAAAGAATAGGGTTTTACCCATCATAGGCGGAGCTACGGCCGGGTTGGGTTGTCGGTGTGATGGTGATGATGGAATGGGAGTTGTTGCATGATCGACCGACGACGAATCGACGGGGTGTCTTCCCCTTGTTGCTAGCGGCGGATGATTTCTTGGGAGCCATTGGATCAAAGTGAGGGTTTCGAAGAAAGACAGGAAAAAGGAACTCAGGATTGCAAAGAGATGAGTAAAAGTGTTTTCTCTCTCCGAATAACCCTATTTATAGGGAAATTTCAAATCGGTTCAAATTTCAGATTTTACGCCGACTGTTGGATATCCCCGCTTTTATGCGGATGACTGTTGCGTATCCCTAATTTTACGCTGACTGGTCAAAACTCAATTTTTATGCTTCTGTTCAAAGTGTTCCAATTTTGGAGATATTTAAAAACTTTGAAGGGGGTCTTGTAGGAGCGTAAAAAGTGCTTCAAAGAAAGAGTCAAAGTGATAGATCATTCCACTCAAATTGATCTACTTTACGTCACAGAGAGGCTAAATACTTTACGTCCAAGACAAGGCTAATCACTTTACGCCTAAAGTAGGCAGATCATTTTACGCTCGGATCTACACCCATGATTTTACGCCAAGGACAGATCAGCCACTTTTACGCTGGACAAAGCTGTCAAGTCTCGTATTTAATGCAAACTCTGACATAAATATTGATGATGGCATATACCATATTTCGAAGGGATTTGTTTTATACAGAGACCAATATCGTCGTTTAATATGTGGACTGAGCTACTTTACGCTCACACTATGGCTTCTTTTACGCACGGAGATTATATGAGTTTTTACGCTCGAAAGTCGACGTGCGCGTAAAGTCTATTTGGGCTACTTTACGCTCAAGGTTATTAATAACCACTTTACGCGGGAAATCTATGACAGGGCTGTTTTACGCCTAGTCCACTGCTTTACGCTCGGAGTACATTGGGGTTGTTTTACGCCATTCTTCTTCATCAGTTGAGAACGTGGTCTGCCTACATGGCTTTCATGCCACACATCTCGAAGAACGTGTGTACGTGCATCCTATTCTTACTGAAATGATGGGACACATGTCAACATATACAGACGATGACTTCAGTCGTGGGTGACAGTTGTTAGCGTAAAGACGGAACTTTTGCTGAGTTTTACGCACAAGAGCCAAGTCTATAAATAGATATTTTCTCATATAACAAGGACACACACACAGAGACAGAGAAAAGACAGAGAGATTAGAACTCAGAGATTTTGATTCTCTAGAGCATTCTTCTTCGACCTTTCTTTCAGAACAGAGTGAAGCAAAGCAGGAAAGCATTCGGCCTCGCCATCAGTGCCCAAGTGCGTTGATACCTTTCTGGTGACTTAGTTCTTCCAAGTTGTTCATCTTCAAGCAGCGATCTTCATCATCATCGTATGGTCCAAGGAATAAAGTGATCATTTACAGATCAGACTTCTACAGCAATACTTTCCCAGAATCAAATTTGTACTTCTGTACTCTTCTCGTTTTATTTCAAAATCCGACTTCCAAGCATTTTGTTAAGTGAAACAACCTCACAGGTGTAGTTTAATTGGTAGACCAAGATATCATTCGTATAATGCTCACGGGTGCGAAGCAGTTTTTTCAAGCTCTTTTAAGTCCTAGTAAGATTTATGTCATTGACATTGACTGTTATAATTACAAATCTAGAGAGTATTTTTTGATAACACACAGAGGCATCTCAATTATTCACATATCCTCGATGATCAAATATTACTTAGATAATTATTACCACATATGTAGGAATTACTTAATTATAAAGTGAATGCCTCAACCCAATTGAGAGCGTGTTCTATGGTCTAGAACTATTTGAATTAGTTATATGATTTATAACATCTTATTTAAAAATTAAGTCACTTGTTCCTTCGTCGAATCATCGTCACCATGGCACTCGTTCCCAAACACCAGATCCACCGTCGGATCTGCTCTGCTAATTCTAGATCCGCCACCACTGACCTCTGATCCGTTGTCGTATTCACAACGCCGAGTCAAGCTCCATTCGATCAGATCCGTGTGTCGTCGCTGACGCTGGGGTCGATCGTCGCCTCCATATCTCCACGTGGTCGCCCGACCTCTTCTCCACTTCTGGTTTCGTCTCCGGTGGTGAGCACGGTTGATCTCCTCTCTCCTCTCCGTCACTCTCTCTCCTCTCCTCTCCTCCTCCTCCTCTTCTTCTTCCAATTTTCGGCTGCTAATCTTTCTCTTCCTACTGAGAGAAAGAGAGTAGTTAGGGTTAAACCCTAACTGGTTTTGGGCTTTATCTGAAGTTATATGGTTTGGGCTCTATTTAGAGTCCAATAAAACAATTAAAATGTGTTAAGTTTAATGGTTGGGCCAGGCTAGGGCCCAGGTCCATGGGCTTTATATATATATATATATATAATATAGTATATATATATATATATATATATATATATATATATATATATATATATATATATGAGCACTGATTGTTTCCTCCTTCTACTATGAAGAAGAATAGCTCATATATAATATATATATAAATATTATATATATATATATATATATTATATATATATCTATATATAATATATATATTTATTTTTATTTTTATTTTTTTTTAATATAATATATATAATATATATTTAAAAAAAATAAAAATAAAAAAATATTATATATATATATATATTATACTATATATATATATATATATATATATATATATAAAAATATATCTAATAAATATATTTAATATATAAAAATATATATATATATAAAAAATATATATATAATATATATATATATATATATATATATATATATATATATATATATATATATATATATGGTATATACTGGTATATACATATGTATCATTAAAAAAAAAAAATTATATATATAATATAGATATTGGTATATCATATGTATCTAATCATACATTTTTATTAGTATTAGTATACAATAAACATATTATTTGGTTAAATATTTTTTATCTAAATAATGTTTCCAAATTTGTTTAGTAACAAGAGTTTATGATTATCATTATTCTCAAAGTATTATTTCTAAAATAGTTTGACTAAGACAAACTAATTTCAAAATACTGTAAATTTATCTAATTGATTGTTGAATTATGCATTCCTTAAATATCATCTAATCTTGATCTAATCGTGCAACTTTTCTCATTCTTCCAAATCTATCAACGGGATTGTGGTCTACTTTGGATTATTTGGATATAGATTCGATCTTGGACCATTATTGGACGTTGTGATCTTCGATGACTATTGACTTGGGATACGATCTTGGGGTATTATTATATTCGGGACCACGACTGTGATACTTTTTTGTGTCGACACATTCGTGTCACGCACGTCGACTTTGACACTCGAGGCAAGTAATCACGATGATCACTTTTATTTCCTGATAGTTACTCTATTTCATGCTTTTAGATGTACATTCCTAATTCTCGACACGCTCTTACACAAGATTAGTATTGTGGATTATATATCATGATTACCGTGTTTTCCACACTTCCGTTACCTTGTTCACATTATGATTTAAATCCATGATTATTAGTTGGACATGATAATACCTTAGTATATATGTGATCAAAACTCATACATTTCGTGATCCTGCCTGACAGCTTAATCATAAACTAAACGTATTACTGTGCAGGACCATATAGATCCTCAGTTCGATCACATATAGAACGTGGTATTTCAAACCACTTAGACCATCTCCAATGGGGGTTTCATCTTCCCTATTTCTATGAAAGAAATCCATTTTAGAAAAAACTTCTCCTAATGGTGATTTCTATCACCATTTCTATCCTAGGTGGCAATGATGTAGGATGAAACTTTTCTAGGAGGATTTCTACATGTAGAAACTCTCATAGAAATTCTTCTATCTCTCATGACAATTATTATTCGGCCCCACACCATTAAATTGGTCCATTTACTATATGACCACTAGGATAGAAATGGAGAACCATTGGAGAGCATTTTTGTATGTCTACAATTTCTAGTAGAAACTCTTCAACTAGGATAGAAATATCCTTAAGTACAATGCCAAGTAGGATAAGAAAAACTCAATTTTAGAAATCACCATTGGAGATGGTCTTAGTGTAGTGATAGCTTATTCATTTCATATTGTTTAGGTCAATGTTTGATTTTATGCAATGATAGTACTTTTGTTTATATTCGTCAGATCATGATTATCGTTATTTCCACTTTTGTTCCCTACTCTATTACATGTTTTATAGTTTCTATCATGTCATGAATAGTAGATAATATATTGTACTTGCTCCCAATCCTGACTGGATAACCACATTTTTAGGCGATGACTTAGAGACTGGTGCCCCACCTACTATGGCACACCTGAGGAAGATCACTGTTTAGCTGAGGATGCAAGAGATGATATAGCCGATGTGCTACTGGAGATGCTTAGCTTAGCTTAGACTTTATTTTCTGTCATTTAGATTTCTGTTATCAGAACATTTGCTGAGTTATACTATTTTTGAGGATTATGTATTTGACTTCTGTGGACTAGTCATTTCTATTTCATATCTACCTTTTGCACTTTTGATTGAGTAAAATCTAGATATCATGATCTACATTATGTTATTGGATTGGATATACTTGAGAATTAGACACCTTAATGGCATCGACTCTACGGCGCAGGCTGGACGTGTTGTCATGTATTCGTATCTGAACTTTGGTGTGGGTCATGACAATAAAGTAACTAACCTATGGGACGTAACTAATATTAGTCACTTTTCTAGCCTCTATCAAACACAAGAAAATAAGATTCAACGTAGGATGCTCAAGCAAGATGCAAGTCAATCAGTCAAAAGGGAAGTTCGAAAAGGAAACTCAAGAAAAGAGATCAAGCACGTAGATAAGATCCTAGACTCTTATCCTATATGCAAGCTTGATTGTTACGTAACGTAATCAAATAATTTAGTCGTGACTTGCATGGGCCACCAAAAAACATATAACGTTCCAGTCCCAAATACGTAGGACTATAAGATTGTATACATGCCAGCCGTACAATAAATATATGCAAGCTGTAAAATGCAGTATATAGATAGCCATGATTTACTAATCTCATCCACCCAAAATAAAAGAATAAAGATGTTATAGAATGAAATATCATATACAAGTGTTGGATGGAGACAAATCTACCACCCAATAAAAAAAAATACAAGCAGTAAAGGGTGATCAAGAGCAAGTCATCTTCGATAGGGAGAGAAGATCACGATCTTGGCTGAAACTCCTGCAGAAAGTCATGAACACACACTGGAGAGATAAAAGTCCTCAAAGGGACGTAGCAAGATACATAAAATATGCCGAATGTAATAATATAAAATATGTGAAAGAATCAACTAAGACATAAGGAGACTAAGTCACAAGGAATCTAGACATAAGGAACCTAAGACACTGGCATGCCAACTAGAAGTGTGGTACTAGACGTGACTACAAGTAATCAGGGCAACCGCAACCTATGAGAGCTCACAGTCCTATAGTTAGTAGGCTGATGGGGACTCCATAGCTATAGTAAGTCTCATTCGCACTCGATAGAAGCTCACGAACCAGATAGTCAAGTCTAATAACAGGTCAAGGTCAAGTCAAGACAAATACAGGTAATTAAATCAAGTCATGCTCAAATGATAAATTAAGTCAACGCACAAGAACAAAAACTTAATCAAGTATATGTATAGCATAGATCCATATGTGACAAGAAAAGAAAGATATGTGCATATAAGAAAATAATTAAGAAAAATTATAAGGCATGTACAAGAATCATGTGGTTGTATAGAAAGTAATAGACATGAATTAGAATGACTGAAAATAACATGCATAAAATATGTACAAGTTGGAATGGTATACTTGTCTGGAGAGGTGTTGGTGTGGTACGATGATCATAATGGCACAGATTTGACCTAGTCGTTAATCTTCACAAGATGGCCTCCGATGATGGGACAGACTATCCATTGAGTCTAGAACAGTCTAGTTAGCTAGGGTTGACATAAAAAAGTCCAGTTTGCAGAGAATAGGAAATACGATAGCCATGATCAGCCATGATATCATTGGGATTTTGTGGAGGAAATACTTACTATTGTAGAAAATATTTATAATACTTGAAAACTCTATTTATTATCCCAAATATATAAATAATACATACTTGAAATAAGTT